>WSYH01000620.1:43495-182155 GCA_036426205.1 Ascaphus truei | reverse complement strand
AATATTTTAGTTATTTCGGTATATTTATATTACAACAGTATATATATATTTTATATTGCTGGATATTAATACTGTAGAACAATATATTGTGTACTGTAGATCTACTGTATCTAATATTTTTGTTATTTCTGTATATTTATATTACAACAGTATATATATTTTTTATATTGCTGCATATTAATACTGTAGAACTGTGCTGTAATACTGTAATGCTGTGCTTGTGGCCTACTGCACTGTAACTTACCGGATTGTTTTTCTTTACATTGTAGGGAGACAACTCTTCTGGTGGACAAAATAAGTGAGGAGAATGATGAGAAGAGTGCATTAAGGGTCATATACACTCTGCAGGAAAATCACAACCTCACTGTATCCAAGACCAGCATAAAGAAGATGAGACGCAGAATTGGATGGAAATATGGATGTGTGAGGTTAGTACTGGACAGTACAGGAGGTAAAAGTGTTGTTTATGAAACTGTACTGTACCTCTAAAATTATTTATTCCTTGTCATTACAGAGCTTACCCCATGATAAGGGACGTAAACAAAATCAAAAGAGTGGTCCAGGCCCAGGCATGGATCGACAGTGGGGAAACTTTCCAGGATTGCATCTTCACTGACGAGTCTACTGTATTGCTGGAGAGATTTGCCACCTTTGCATTCCACAAAAAAGGTCGCATATCTATGAAGCCGCATCCAAAACACCCCGTGAAGATGCATGTGTGGGGTGCCATCTCTAGGCGTGGACCAGGATGCATTGTCATCTTTGAAGGTAACATATATAAAATATAATGTAGCCTTATGCACTGTACTGTACTAGTGTAGCCTTATGCACTGTACTGTACTATTGTGCAGTTTTTTGAGCACTTTTATTTTCTTGCTATAGGAATCATGAATAAAGCTTTCTTCCAAGACAAAATTGTGCCTGAGATAGTGGAATACATCACACGCGAGTTCCCGGATGGTCACCGTTTCTACCAGGACACGATCCGAAGCACATCGCGTCAACAGTGCATATCCTTGAGCGCGGTTTCAACTGGGTGAAGACGCCAGCGGAGTAAGTGCGCTAACAGTGTTTAATTTTTTTTCCACTGTTTTTACTGTGTACTGTATCTCTTAAATTAATTGTCCTTTTTTTCCAATGACAGATCGCCAGACTTCAATCCGATCGAAATGGTCTGGCATCAGCTGAAGGACCATATCTGGAAAGTGGTGAAACCCTCCAAAAAGGATGAGTTGGTGAAAGGCATACTGAGTTTTTGGAACGATGTACTCACCATGGAACGCTGCAATAAATATATTGACCATATTGCGACTGTGTTGCCCATTGTGATCGTGCGTAATGGGCAAGCATCAGGAAAGTAGTACTGTACTGTAGTATTGTAAGTACAGTATGATACAGGTAAGTATGGCACAGATTTTTTCTTTCCTAATAGTCAGAGTATACAG
This sequence comes from Ascaphus truei, assembly GCA_036426205.1. Classification (NCBI taxonomy): domain Eukaryota; kingdom Metazoa; phylum Chordata; class Amphibia; order Anura; family Ascaphidae; genus Ascaphus; species Ascaphus truei. The sequence continues at coordinate 180,710 of WSYH01000620.1, read as the reverse complement.
TAGTTCCAGTATAGACTAGTTTGACAGTACTAACTGCATACACAATGCCATAATGCCATAATAAAGTATGCACCTTCAGTACAGTAACTGCTCAATTTTTCTCTTTCCAGAGAGAGCAGCACCAGCCATCTGGTTACATAGTATTTAAAAATAGTTAGAGTATACAGTAGTTCCAGTATAGACTAGTTTGACAATACTAACTGCCTACTATAGTCCAATGTGGAGTAGCTATACAGTATACAATGCCATAATACAGTATGCACCTAACTGCTCAATTTTTTTCTTTCCAGAGAAAGCAGCACCAGCAATCTACAGTAGTACTACACATCACACAATGCCATAATACAGTACGCACATAACTGCACTAATTTTTGGTTTTCTTGTCTTTTCAGGAAAAAAGGATGGCCTGGGGGGAGGGGGGTGTTGTGTGCAGTCTGAACTGTGTGTACAGTCAAGTGTACAGTATCTAAATAGCAGTAGTGATGTACACAAAACCTCTCCTCTCTCAATGAACTACTGTACTGTACACAGAATGAGGAAGAAGATAAAGACGGAAAAAAATTATATTACTATATATATTATAAATTATATATTATTAAATAATATTATTATAAATGTGCATTATTCATGTTTATCCATGTTTTATAAATGTTTTATAAATGTTTATCCAATTTCAATCTGCCAGAAGAACTTAATAAAGACTGCATTATGTATTATTCATGATTATTTTTATATTTGTTTTTTTGGTTCCTGATAAAATAAAATACATATTTATTTACATTCCTGCTAATCATAATCATTGACAACAACCCTCCACCCCCACACCTACAGTACACCAAAGAAAAAAGAATGAATGACAAAACAACATGAATCAGTTAATGTTTTTTTTAACTCTCAATTCTCACAATGCTGTGCAAATCAGATTTACATTTCAAATTCGAGAAGGGATTTTCCAAAGTGTTACCGTAAACAAAGCCTCAAAGGGTTGGGGCGGGGGGTTGGGTGAGTCATGCGCAGTAATCAGCTAGCTCCCATCTCAAAGAGGATTACACCCAGGCGCAGTGAGGTGATTGACGCTCGTTTAGGGACGGATTAAAAACACAATGACTAGCTTCAGAAAATTAATGACTCTGTGGAGGTGTCTGTCGATAAGAGTTTCAAAACCTTGAGCGAGCCTTGTTTGTGTGCGTGGGGGAGGGGGCTGCATGAAGGATTAGCTGTGCAGCATTTCAAAGAAATTACATACAGTACAGTACAGTAATTTCAAAAGGCAGTTCATCATAATAATTTGATCCCTACACCCCCAAATACAGTACATAAAAGGCACACAAATCAACCATGTGCAGTCAAAGGCACAGGGTCGCAGTCAAAAGCTACAGCACAGATTGAATATCGTAATATCAAGATTGTTTTTGCAGGCTTGTGGAGAAAATAACTTTTAAAAAATTATAATAATTTTTTTTTTTGGGCACTCACTCAAGCAAGCCAGTGGGGGGTGAAGTTACAGGCGCATGCGCAGTAATCAACTAGCTCCCATCCGAAAGAGGATTACACACAGGCGCATAGAGAGGTGATGCTCTGCTAGGGACTGATTAAAAACACAATGGCAAGCGTTTTATATTTATTTTTTTTGTTCCTGGTAAAATAAATATTTATTTACATTCCTGCTAATCATAATCATTGACAACCCACCCCCAACACCTACAGTACACCAAAGAAAAAGAATGAATGACAAAACAACATGAATCAGTTAATGTTTTTTTAACTCTCAATTCTCACAATGCTGTGCAAAACAGATTTACATATCAAATTCGAGAAGGGATTTTCCAAAGTGTTACCGTAAACAAAGCCTCAAAGGGTTGGGAGGGGGGGGGTTGGGTGAGTCATGAACAGTAATCAGCTAGCTCCCATCTCAAAGAGGATTACACGCAGGCGCAGTGAGGTGACTGATGCTCGGCTATGGACGGATTAAGAACACAATGTCAAGCTTCAGAAAATTAATGACTCTGTGGAGTTTCAAATCCTTGAGCGAGCCTTGTGTGTGTTCATGGGGGAGGGAGCTACTGCTGCGGCCGAGTTTATTCGAGCATTTGCCCGTTCTCGGCCGCAGCAGTATCCTGGCGCGCGCCGTAGGGTGCCGGGCGCGCGCCAAAGCAGCGGAAGAGCGCCCTCTGATCGGGGCGCTCTCCCTACCGCTGCCGGGTCCGCCGGGTCCCCCGGAACCCCCTGCCGCCGTCCCCCACATCGCGGGACACCAGGGCTCCCTCGGGGAGCCCTGGACGCGTGTGCAGGGGGCGTAGGCACCCGATGACGCGTGACCGCGCTTTGGAGACGCGCGGCACGCCGAGGGGCTGCCACTTGCAAGCCGGGAAATCTCCCGGCTTGCGGAACTGGCCACACTTCAATAAAGTGTGTCGCCAGTGTACAGGGTACAGCTGCATGAAGTTCAAAGATAATGACATACTTTCATTTCAAAAGGCAGTTCATCATAATAATATGATCCCCACCCCCCCAAATACAGTACGTAAAAAGAACACAAATCAACCATGTGCAGTCAAATGCACAGGGTCGCAGTCAAAAGCTACAGCACAGATTTAATATCGTAATACAGTATCAAGATGATTTTTGCAGGCTTGTGGAGAAAAAAAATAGAATAAAAAAAATGTTTTTTTTTTTTTTTTGGTCACTCACTAAAGCAAGCAGTGGTGGGCGAAGTTACAGGCGCATGCGCAGTAATCACCTGCTGTCAAGCAGGAATGTGATTGAAACCAGACACACGTTCAAAGGAATGGTGTGGGAGAGATGTACTGCATTGTAGAGCAGATAAGAAGTTGAAATACCCTGCAGTGCAGTTAATTATCCTGAGCGAGGGGAGAGCGCTGTTTATGCCGAAATGTGACACTGTTACAGTACTGTACACGCCTATGCGTTTCAACAATTTTCAAATGAGACATACTTTACAGTACAGAACTGCAAATGCATGTATACTTTAAATATGCAAATTTACAATTACTGCGCGCATACGCACAGACTGTGTACTGACGTAGGTTGAACCGCGAAAGTATTAGACTTCCAAGACAACAACTCGCAAACGCCCCCTGAGTTTTTACACGGCATTGCAGTATTGCAGACAGCGAGAATAAAATGCTAATATCACAAGCGCTAAAATAACACAATTCACTCCAGACAACAACAAAAACGCACCTGACCGAGATTATCTGAGAGCCGCGGATCTAGCCGATTTAGACTCAGGTCGGCCGCCACTGTAGCCGTCATTACTACCCTTGCTAACATGTTCATAGTCAGGAAATAAAGCAATGAACAATGCAACCATTAAGATGTGCATTACATTGGTTTTAATGGAACTGTGCTAAACATCTCTTTTTAAATATCACAATAGTGTCAATACAGCACGTTACGTTAACAGGCATAATAACGCCTGGAACATCTGTTTTTGGCAAACATTACTGATAAAAAATGGCCAAATCTGTAAAAGATAAATGCAGTTGCAAAAGGGCTTGTCTTGTTGGGTCAATGCTGAGAATGGTGTTTCATTTCACACTGAAGCACATCTCACCATAATTATTAAATAGATTTTGCATGTCTAAACTATGCTAAAAGAGCATTTTAGATAGCAATTTGATTCCGGTTTTGAAAATCTATGTGATATGCAAATTTTCTATGCAAATGGGGAAATCTAGCAATATTGTATTATCATGCTATTTAATATGCAAACAACATTATGGCTTTTGAGAAGGGGTAGAGTCCATTATACAACTAGTTATTTTGCATTAGTAACCTCCACAACAATGTATATGTTCATTTCTGGGTGAGAATCAAATAATGCATGTATGTGTATAATGTATTGTGTATGGACTATCAAAAAAGTGCATTTAAATTTTAGGATGTCTTAGTATAAAAAAACTGTCAAAAAGACCAGCATTAGCATCAATACTGTACATTGCTTACCACTCTATGAAGAAGGGTTTATCAGTCTCATATTTCAAGTTTCTAAGGGTAACAAGACTTGTGAGTTACATGCATGAAAGATAGAAATGTATAAAGAGTCTAATACATTTTTTTTAATAGATTTTAAACAGGGGGTGACATTTTGAAGAGTATAGTATGCATAAAGCCTTCAGTTATGACATTGACACCCTTTTTAGCACACCAAAAAGGAATACTGAGAATACTGAAGAAAGATAACCCATCTTCACAAGATTTTCCAAAGTTATAACTCATGAGAAAATCCATTAACAAACATTGGAACATTATTTCACCAGTCACTAGACCCGGGGCCTATGTACAGTACAAATAGAAACCTGAGGGACTTGCCAATAGAATCTGACCCCGTGGATAAATGCAGGACTTTCCATCCATATTACCTATTACTTCCAATAATATGTTTATATAAGACAAACAATAAGTAATTAAGAATCAGGGTATATGTAAAAGTAAGTTAAACCCTGATTTTATCAGCTAAATTACAGAGAATAATTACAATCAGGTGTTTAAATAATTTGGTAGATCTTTAGGTATGAGTATGGGAGGACCCACCCTAAATAAAAATCAAACCTTTTGTGAGCTTAGTCTTTGCCATACAGGTGTGGAAACACATCATGCCAAAATCAAAAGAAATCTCTGAGGAACTCAGAAAATAAGTTATTGATGCACATCAGTCTAGAAGGGGTTACACAATTATTTATAAGGATTTGGGGCTCCACCAATCCATTGTCAGGCACATAGAGAAAGTTAAAGACCACAGTCACTCTACCCAGGACAGGTAATCTTACCAAAATCTCTCCACAAAAAAAATGACAAATCATACAGGAAGTCACAAAGATTCCCAGAGTAACATCCAAGGATCTGCAGATCAGTCTCACTTTGGCTAACATGAGTGTTCATGACTCAACTATTAGAAAAAGACTGAACTGGAATGGTGTTCATGAAAGGACAGCCAGGAGGAAACCACTGTTCTATAAAAATAACATTGTAATTGTCTGAAGTTCACAAAAGAGACAGTAGATCAGGCCTGCACAACTCCAATCCTCGAGGGCTGCAAACAGGCCAGGTTTTCAGGATATTCCTACTTCAGCACAGCTGGCTCAATTAGTGGCTCAGTCATACTGAGCCACTAATTGACCTAGCTGTGCTGAAGTAGGAATATCCTGAAAACCTGGCCTGTTTGCAGCCCTCGAGGGCTGGAGTTGTGCAGGTCTGCAGTAGATGATCTGCAAGACTTCTGTAACAATCTTCTATGGACAGACATGTCAAAGGTAGAAACAGTATATTTAGTGAAAACCACACACTACATTCGAACAGAAGAACCTAATTTCAACAGTCAAACATGGTGGTGGGAGTGTGATGGTTTGGGACTGTTTTGCATTCTATTAGAAGATTAAAAAGCAAAGATCCGTGACAAAGGCATCAAGCCAGATATCCAAATTGCACTCTTTCTATTAGAAGATTATTGAAGAGAATGTCAGGCCAAACTGTCTGTGAGATTAAGCTGAAACAAAGTGGGACAAGTAGCAAGACAATGATCCTAAACATACAAGCAGATCTACAAAAGAATGGCTTCAGAACAAGAAATTCAGTTTTCAAATTGCCTCGTCAAAGTTTGGACCTTAACCCCATTTAAATGTTGTGGCAGGACCACAGCTGTCCATGCAAGGAAGCCCTCAAATGTCACTGAGTTCAAGCAGTTCTGTAAGAAGGAATGGGCTAAAATTCCTCAAAATCAATGTGAGAGACTACCCAGCAGTTACAGGAAATGCTTAATTGAAGTTGTTGCTGTTCAAAGGAGTCCATCAGGTACTGAATCTAATGGTTTACACACTTTTTCACACATGGATATTGAATGTTGAATCACTTGTATTGTAAATCATATATGGAGAGATAAAAAGAATCTCCAAGGAAGTGAGTATAGCAATAACAGATAAACAACAATATAGATTATTGTATTTGACTACTCAGTTATATCTATGGCAAAATATTTTAATTTATATTTTTATAAACCGAAACCTTGCATATAAGAACAGTTTTGACATTAACATATATTTTCTGTTAGACTGAGTAATCTCATCTATATTAAATGTTCATATATTACCACCAGAACATTCCTGATATATGTATCTGTACAGATATAAAGACATGTAAATAGCATGTCATAATGACAGAGCATGAGACACGTATAACATACATATCTGTACAGATAAAAAGACATGTCATTTGCATGTGAATAGCATATTATAATGACAGATTGAATAATCTCTGTAAACTGTCAAATAAGAAAATGTTTGAGTTCCTAATCTGTATTCATACCCCGGGTACCAATGACAGAGGGTATAAATCCAGAACATCTCTCTACAGTTAAGAGTGGCCTCTCTATCCCCACCCCTAACACCAGAAGGAATATGTTCCAGGGCATAGAATGAAAATGTTTGAATAGAACCTTGGGAACAATTATTGAAATGCCTCGAAACGGATATCTCTCATCTCTATTTTTTATCGTTCTCAGATGTTCACTGATCCGGATTTTTACTGGTCTTATCGTTCTTCCAATATAACAACAATCGCAAGCACACTTCAATACATATATGACATAATTAGAATTCCATGTCAAAAACTCGTTAATCTTATGTCCAAATTGAGTATGTTTACCTATTACTGTTTTCATTGGCAAGGCATATCGACACATATTACAGTTTCCACACGTAAAAACCTTTCAAGGTCTTTTTCTTAGTCAGGTCAGAGTACGATCTGAAAAGACTAGGGGAAAGATGATACCCAATTGTCTTTGCTTTTCTAAAGACAAATTTTGGATTTTGTTTAGTATATTTGATTAGATCACGATCTAATCTCAAAATTTCCCAAAGTTATTCACAATGGCTCTGACCTGGTTAGATTTCTTACTATATGTTGTAATGAAGAGGGGATCATCTTTGATCTGAGTTTTCCTAGATGTAACATTTTGTTTACTAGATCTAGCATTTGTGTTGATCAAAAGATCAGATCTCTTGACGACCAGAGCTTTCTTGAAGGCTGTTTTTATATTGTGGTCTTTATAGCCACGATTTTTGAATCTCTGGTTTAATTCTTCTGATCTTTTTAGGAAGGTCTCGTCGTTCGAACCAATTTGTTCTCAGCCTAAGATATTGGCCTCTAGGAATGTCCTTCAGAAGAAACCTAGGATGCCCACTGCTAGCCAATAAAAGAGAATTCTGGGAGTTGTCTTTACAATAGATATCTGTTTGAATTGTTACATTCTGGGTATGTGCTGGGTATGTGCTGGCTTGTTTAAGGCATTTCTGCATTGACTAATGACCCATAAATTTAACACAGCAGGGGTCCCTGGCAGTCCCATTCAATTTGAATGGGACTGCCAGGGACCCCCGCTGCTAATCTGATGGGCCATTAATCAATGCAGAAATGCTGGGTCTAGTTTAAGGCAAGTTTAAGGCATGTATCCAGCATGTACCTGGGTGTACCTGGGTCTTTTGGGCGATTGCTACTGGTTTGTGTTAGAATAACCGTGGGCACTACAGTAGATCAAGATAATTAATATAATTGGAATGAAATGTATAAGTGAATAAAAGATTATATGTATTATTATTTAAATAGTCAAAGAACAACTGTAACGTAGACTCGTCCCCTTGCCAGATTAATAGCAGGTCGTCAATAAACCTTCGATAGAAAATAATATGATCACAATAGGGGTTAGTGTCACCGAAAATGTGAATAGATTCCTATAATCCCATGAAGAGGTTAGCATAAGATGGTGCAAATGAAGTGCCCATAACAGTGCCCTGTGTCTGTAAATAATAATGTTTATCAAATAAGAAATAGTTGTGCTCTAATAAGTAATACAATCTAATATAAAAGTGGTTTGTGCAGGGTGTAATTTGGAAAGATTCAAGAAATTACAAATTGCCTGAATACCCAAAGTGTGATTGATAATGGTGTATAAAGATGTGACATCAAGTGTCACCCAAAGATATGTGTGATGCCAAGTGAGGTCATGAAAAGTGAGTAATAGATCAGATGAGTCTCTAAAGTAGGAGGGTAAAACCCTCAACATGGGTTGTAAAAAAATAATCAACGTATCTAGAAATACCATCTCCCAAAGATCCAATGCTCGAGATGATAGGTCTGCCTGGAGGGCAGACTAGAGACTTATGGATCTTTGGGAGATGGTGAAAAATAGGTACATTCGGATGAGCAGTAAACAAAAAAGCAGTTTCTGGACAAAACCCCCAACTCTTTACACATATCTATAAGGTGACGAATCTCTCTCGAATAGCCAGCAGTGGGATCATGGTCTAAACACAGATAAGCCTGTGTATCTTCCAATTGTCTCATAGCCTCCCTATGATAGTCATCTCTATGCATTCCAACAATAGCGCCGCCCTTGTCTGCATTTTTGATTATCAAATTATGTTTTTTCTTTAAAGCATGTAGACTAGCATGTTCTTGTTTAGAAAGATTATTCCGTCAGTCATTAGAGAATGTGTAGCCTTTAGCCAGTTGGTAGAGAGGGACATACAGCAGATGTATAAGACTGATAGCCTGATCTCTGTTTGTGAAAAAGACACCGAATGGGACAGATTCTCTACATCCGAAATATCCCACTAGGTTGATCATTACCCCTTGTTTTGAATATTGATTTACGTGGTGTTGATCTCATTGTTTTATCTCTCTGTGAATTTTTTGGGGGACCATAATACACACGCTCCCTCTTCGGGATGATTCTCTGCCAATTATAAATCTGTTTTCTTTCATAATCCGTGCAAACTCTCGTATTTACTTGTTTTTTTGGGCCATAATATCTTCTTCAACTTTATTAATTGTGTCAGACAATATTTTTGCATAATTTCGGAAACCTTCCAAGTCTTGGAATTGTTGTAGCTGTGTTTGTAGTTTTTTTCACCTGGATTTGAAACCCCTTTCTTTCTTTCACCTTTTGTTCTACAATTAGTTCCATTATTTTGAACGAATATTGGTCCAAGGTGGTAATCCACTGTTTTTCAAAAAAGTGGATCCAAAAATCCAAAAGTGGGGGCTTTTTTATTCTTAATCCCCTGGGTATTATTTTATTTTGAAGATAATTTTCCAGGGAGATTATGTCCCACCAGGCTCTAGTATTTTGGATCAACAATTTTTCTAATCTCTGAAAGTGTGTTTTGAGATCAGTTATGTCCCTAGAATCAGTTTCCACCAGATGTTCAAAAACCTGCAAGGCTCATTCTTTCTTGATGAATCATCAAAGCAATTAAAAGCGTACATCGCCGATTCATCCTTCAACAACTCACTTTCTTCTATATCCGACATCACATAAATATATATTTATAATAATTGCGGATAGAAAAACATTGAGTAGGTAAATGTCCTGAACAATAGATATAATATCAAGTATGAATGTCCTTAAATCCTTCCCAGCCCATAGGCTATGGTACTAGACCAGACAAAGACACCTGCTCCCTTAACAATAAATTATTGATTGTAGAAAAATTCCTCCTCAATGAGCAAACCCAAATAATGTGGTTCAACGTTGAAAGTAAAAGTCCCTACTTAATGACTTTTGAGAACTTTTTTTATCAGAGACCTTTGATCATTAGCAGACGGGATGACTTTGTCCATCAGTCTGGGGAGTTGAGTAACCGTTTTGTACAAAGAGGATACAGACGAGAGGATCTACAACAAACGTTTGAGGAAGTATTGGCCATAGACAGACGGACATTATTGTCTCCACAGAGGGGAAGTATCTCTGATGGGGGTTGCAGAAGGGAAATCAAAGAGTTATAAATATACTTGTAGCCTTCTTTTCCGCTGATCTAGAGCGACTACTAGAGCTGTGTGTACCTGCTGGCTCAGCGAGATCTGGGCCTCCGCTAACTAGGAGCCTGGGGTAATATTAGAGTCTTGGCAGCGCCTCCACTTACCCAGGATCCCCAATAAGTGAGATTCCCCTAGGCAAGAATAATAATAACACACTTCAGCTTGGTAACCGTTTACTAATGCGTAATGGCAGAACCTTATCTTATATCTATTAAAGATAACACACATAAAATGATGCATATAAATGGCAGACATGCAATACATATATCTGTGGCTCGGCCACTCTCCTATAGAGTAATGTCACTTCCCACCACCCCGTGCACCCCACACCGTGTCCAGTATATATTTATATATGCGCAGCCTTTTGGTCACTCAACCCAGTGTCCCCAAAAAGTCCTCCCCCAAGGTGGGATCAGCGCCTGATGGTACCGGTGTTGGTGCACTTATTAAATACCTTCCGGCAACTCTTGCAGCCGGTAACTGACTCAGAAAAGGATCCGCCAATCCAGCGCAGTCTCTCCCAAGTTGGTGATGTCCAGCAGCTTGAGCCCAAACCACTGGTCACACACACTGCAGCTCCGCGACACTGTGTCCCTATCTGTCACTACAGTAAGGGAATAGGTGCCTTTCTTTATAGGGTGTCCCTGCAGCACCACAAGCTTATGGTGACTCGGGATATATACTTGGGCCTGAGGGGAAATCTGGCCTACGCAGGTTGGTCACTGACCCCCTGCACACATACAACTTCTCCCCTTGTTCCTCCGGTGCCCTCTGGCTAGCGTGGTCTCTCCCTCTCGCTTTCCTTTCCTGCCTGCCAGCAATTCCTGCACTCCTATTTGTTCCCTGGTGTCAGGTGGCGCTGCTGAGGCTCCTGGGAATTGTAGTTTACTTTGGGGCCTCCTGGCGATTAGCCAGACGTTCGCGCGCTTTGCACTGCGCATGTGCGAACTCTCTCCGCTTCTGACAGTCGCGCCTGACTATTGCACAACAATATGGTGGCTCCCTGTGCTACCGGGCCACTGCGGAACTTCCGAACGCGCCCTCAAGAGGCACCCTGCAGCGGAGGTAGAGAGGCAAACCAGGACAACCCTTCATACTAAAAAAACGAAGTATTGTACTAAGAACAAACAAGAGCAGGAGATAGCTGGACGGATTGGGGATGATATCCTGTTATTCATTACGCAATTTAATAAATGCAGTTATCAGGTTCAACAATTATACATAACCATTTGGGGTCTTCTATGTATGGATCACAATCTAGAAAATTACGTGGACACAGGCCCCCGATTCGTGCATAGGAAAGCCAAAACTGTTGCCTCTTATGTGTCCTCCAGCTATGTGGCGTCCCCTACAGTATGGAAAGGGAAAGTATCCACTGGCGCCAAATAAGATATATACTTGGAGCTTTAGTAAAAATAATATGTGGATAATCGGGTAAAATGCCCTTTAGATCTTTATCCTTTTTTAATATTGGCCAATATTTTTTAAGATTTTTACGTATACTAGGAGCCATCTGGTTAAATTGAGTAACAAATGACGCGTAGGGTGGCGTTTTAGCACTCTACACTTTGGAGATTGTATCCCCACGCACAGTTCCATCTGCGCTTGCAGCAGACCAGCCAGCCCGCTGACACCGACTACTCTGTCATACTATTGTGGGTAGCGCTGCCTGTTTTGTTGTTTTTGCGTCCCCTACAGTAGTTACAAATAATTTTACCACCAAAGGCTCCTTTAGATGTGGAGGATGCAAAATTTGTCAACATATGCAACCTTCCTAACAATTTTCGGGGTCTCATTCTAGGAAGTCATTTCCAATAAAATCATTTATTAACTGTAATACACAATATGTAATTTACTTGTTAACTTGTGGGTGTGGAGAAAATTACATAGGAAGAACTACCAGAGCTCTTAAAACTAGGGTTTTGGAACACCTTAGATTAATTAAAAAGAAAGATTGCTCACACCCAGTATCGAAACATTTCACGGAATGTAAAGATGGTGGGATTAAAGGATTAACAGTGAAATGGATTGAGAGAGTTATACTACAGGAGCGAAGGGGAGACAGACTCAATCTTTTGAGCGCAGGGAAGCATATTGGATATTCATGCTGAAGCCCCGCTCTCCCTGCAGTCTGAATGTAGAGTGGAATCTTAGCCACTTCTTGAATCGGAAGTAGATGATTTTGTAGATACTTTCGGGGTCTTGAAGGTTGGCTATATGTGTCCCCCCCTTTTTTTGTTGGTTGTGGTCTCGTTCTGTTTTCTAGGGTGTATACATTACTAACCTAGATGTTAATTATGTCGGACTAATGTTTCTTTCTTGTTGATTGGTGACCACCTCTAGGTCTTCTCCAGTTATGACTAAATGATGAAGATATTTTGTTCCAATTCAGTCAAATTTCACGTACAGACATTATGTGGTCTGTGTCCACCTTTTTTCTTCCCCTCCTTTTTTTCTCCTCCCTCTTCCCCAGTTCTCTTTCTTTCTCCCCCCCTCCCCACCCCATTTCCTTATTTCCCCTTCCTTTCCATTCCCCCTCCTCCCCCCATTTTTTTCTCTTCTTGGTTTTTGTTTTGTGGTGTTTCACTAACCTGCAGGAGCTCTATTTTTATTACTGATAAAGGACTATGTGGTTGATAAAATATTGATCAAAATGTTGATACAGAAGCGTGCTATCTCCCTGAATCCTGCAAGTCACCCTTGGAAGAAGGATTTGCATTCATAGTGGATTGATATTATATATAAATTGATTCTACTTGTTGTTCTTAAATATTTGATGGATGTACTTGTACATTTAAATGTTATATTCACATCCCCTTAGGTGCTATTAGATCTGCCTAATGATTGATGGAGTTTTAGGGGATGTGATATTCATGTTTGTTGTGTGTGATTTATGGGGGGTGGGGTCACAGGGACCTTCGATTTTATTACCCTCTTATATAGGTTTGGATTCTTACAGAAAGGATAGTCTCCTCATTCTTTTATTGTGATACTCTAAGCACGGGGTGCTATACATAAGAGGATGTTAGAGTTCCAAATTGGAGCAGGTTTGTTGTGTTTCTGCCTCCGTTGGGCACTGGGCCAATTGGTGAGGAGTTATTGGGACCAGGAGGGGCGGGCGCCTCAGCTGGGGTTGTCATTGGCTGCTGTGCCGATCCTGGGCCAATGGCTCTCACGTTATTGGCCAGGGGGGCGGGGGAGGACACATAGCAGGCTGCTAGCACTTTACCTTGGGGAGCTATTCTAGCCCTGCATGAGCGCTCGTGTGGATGGGGATTTGGTTATGCACATACCCGAGGGTCACGGGCGCGTGCATGCGCGGGTGCCTATAATGACGTGACACGCGGGCGCGGGTGTTTGTCGTGAAATTAAGTAATCATTATCCTCTTCTGCTGGGTATATATAGAAGGTCTCTGTCACCCTGAACCTTATATTCCTTGATAAAGGACACTCTTGTCTGAAACGCGTAGGAGGGTTTGTCACCTCCTTGTGTGATGTTTTGTTTTTGTACTGAATAAATAGATTTTTATTTTTATACCACATGACTCCCTGGCAAGTGCGCTGATTTCTTCTTTTCTCTACCATTGGACTTCTGCATCAGCGGCTGGCACGCCACTGCGGACTCTTCAAGACTCATGGAGTGGGTAAGATTTTTCCAAGATATTTTTTATGTGATTTATGGATATGGATGAGTACCAGGACATATTTGACTTCCTCCAATGAGGTTACATCAAGGTGATATTGAGCATTTTTGATTGTTTCCTGCAGGAGAAGTTATATTGTATTTTGACAGGTCACTCACAGATCACACTTTATCATCTACCCACTCCGTAGTATAGTCTTTGATTTGAGCCCTATACTTATGGATTTAATTGCATGAAGATTTCACCGTCTTTGGAGCACCCACCCTCTATACATATCGAACTAAATGGATGACTTGGAAAAAGGTACAGTATATTTATGCCAATTTTTTTATATAATCGCAAATAATGGCTGTAAAACATAATATCTACTATGTGAAAGAGAAGATACATAATATTGCCTTTATAAAAATAAAAACGATTCAGGGGTAGCCTGATTCCATTGAACTCACATTTAAAAACAATGTAAAACAGCGTTTTAGGAACAGGGGCTTAGCAAGCAAAGCATTTCTCACCACACCTCTCCAGCACCGACTCGATCACTGCTACTTGTGCCCGTCTCGTGATACTATGCCTCTCCTGACCTCAGGATGTTGGTTCAGATGCAGCATTATGGTTGGCCATGCTGCCCTCACGAAATCCGCTGTGGACACTTTTTTTTTCATCTGTTCACGAGGAGTGCCAGTAAACGGCCCCTCGGTATTACACAGCAGGGGTCACTGCATCTGAAAGGGACTCCTGCTATGTACATCCTACCAAGCGGCAACTGTCGGTAAGAGACGCAAAGTAAGAGTGAGACTGATTCAGTCACTCTCCCTGCGTGCCTGTCAGGAATCGGCTTTCTCCTCGCTTCCCACACAAAGCACTCCCTCTCCGCAAGGAGTCCCTGGACACACAAAATAATCCTGCCTTACCGGTCTCCACGGCTCCTCGCCCCTGCCACCGTCGCGGGATCACTCCCCTCGGCGATTCCTCTCCTCAGCACCGGGCGGGCCCACGCCCTCCTACACGCACGCCAGCCCCAGACGTTATGTGCATGCATTCTCAGTTTACAGAGCACACGCCTAACAGAGCACTTTTAACCACTGCTTCTGCAGCGAGGCGTCGCCCCCAAGCATCACACAGTTCAAGGCAAATCAATGATTACACTCAGCTGGGCTGTAACACCTCTCTCCTATCAGGGAGGACTCCTTGCAGTCCTCCAGGCCTGCCTCCTTTTCCCATTGGCCTGCCCAGCTTTATTATGCCTGTGCTTCCCATCACTACTCGCTCGACATAGTTCTGTATGGAAGCATTTGACTATTCTCTCAGTGACACCTCAGGTATTGACGCGGATTGGACGACTACCCCCTCTGGCTCTCGACTTTGGCTCTACTTGGACTTCGTGACTTCTGGCATCCCTGACCTTGGCAACGGCAATAACTACTCCTTCTCTACTACCGGTACCGGCAAGTATTGTCTTCACTACTATACCTGGCCTGGCAACAATAACACCACACTCCGGACACGCTCCCTTTGCTGCAGGTGCGTGTATTCCTACGTCCCACCTCACCACAGGGGACGGGTCTAGTCTGCGGGCAGCACCGGCGTAACATTATGTCGAGCCCACAAGACGCAGACCAGACCGAACTACAGCAGTTTCTCTCTAATCTGCTTCAGCAAAACCAGGCCATGGCGGATCAAATTGTGGCACTTATACGCCAGGTCGCTGTACTCTCAGACAGGGTACCAATTACGACCCCGCCAGATGTAAGCCCCCACTCCGCAAGCACAGTTAGCAGCTCAGATGTAAGGATTCCTCCCCCCAAGCCTTATGCAGGTGAACCGCAAGATTGTAGGGGTTTCCTAAACCAGTGTGAGGTGCAGTTTGAAATGGCCCCCCATCTCTACAATACTGATCGCAAGAAAGTAGCCTACATTTATATCCTCCTCACTGGCAGCGCCCTGGCTTGGGCTTCCCCGGTTTGGGAGCGACGTTCTGACCTTACGCAAGATTACCCAGCATTTAAAGCTGAGTTTCAACGGGTATTCGATTCCCCCGCTCGTCGGGAGATGGCATCTGTTTCTCTCCTCCAGATCACGCAGGGACGGCGAACGGTGACGCAGTATGCTGTGGAATTCCGGACTCTAGCAGCTGAGACTAACTGGGGACAAGAGGCTCTTGTCTCCGTATTCTGGCAAGGCCTGGCAGATACCATCAAGGACGAACTCTCTCGCGAATCCAGGCCGGATCAACTGGAGGTCCTGATTGATTTGGCCATCCGAGTGGATCAACGCATCCAGGTACGCCGCTCAGAGCGTCAGCGCGCTCGCTTCCATAACTTTCAAGTTCCGTTCTCCAGTACTTTCAACAGCACTCCTGCTCCCTCCAGTGCTACCACACCTCTTCGTCCTGCACTGGAGTTGCCAGAGCCAATGCAATTGGGGGTACAACGCATCCGCACACCGCTATGGCAGTTCCGCCACGCCGGGGGATTGTGTTTCTACTGCGGATTCATGGAACATCGGGTTCGGGAGTGTCCATTGTGTCTGGGAAACGGGAACACCCAGTGAGTACAGAGGGGCTCTCTCTGGGTGTAATGTCTCCACGTCCCCTTCGTAAAGGTGAACTCCCTAAGAAACTTACATTTCCAGTCTTCCTTTCAGGCGATAAGTTCAAGACTTCTACCGCCGCTTTCATTGACTCAGAAGCTGGAGGAAACTTCGTGGATCTAGAATTCGCCAGGGTTAACCGCATACCACTAGTGAGAAAGAAGGTTCCCATTGCACTCGTCGGTATCGATGGACGTCCTCTTACCCCGGCCCACATCTCCTTAGAGACGGCTCCCTTGCTTCTGTCTTCACATCTACACAAGGAGACCTTAGTTCTCGATGCCATTCACGCTCCTGGGATACCCATCACCCTTGGTCTTCCTTGGCTACAGCTTAACAATCCTCTCATTGACTGGACTTCCTCCGCTCCCATTTCCTGGAGGCCGAGGTCAGGCGAGACTCATCAACTGTTGGCCAATACCTCTGTTCCCGAAGTTATTCTACCTTCCGTTTACCATCAATTCCGGGACGTTTTCAATAATGTACAGTCAGACCTCTTGCCGCTACACAGGACTTACGATTGTCCAATCGATCTAGTTCCTGGTTACTCCCTACCCAAGACCAAGACCTACCCCTTGTCGTTACCAGAATCTCACGCTATGGATGAATATATCCAGGAGAATCTCAAGAAAGGCCTTTTTCGTCACTCCAATTCCCCAGCAGGGGCTGGGTTTTTCTTCGTCAAGAAAAAGGATGTGTCGTTGAGGCCTTGCATCGACTACAGGGGTTTAAACCACATAACTATTAAAAATCGTTACCCCCTTCCCCTTATTACCGAACTGTTCGATAAATTACAGGGGGCCAAGATTTTTTCCAAGTTGGATCTACGTGGTGCCTATAACCTGGTGCGCATCAGGAAGGGGGATGAATGGAAGACGACCTTCAACACGCGTAGTGGACACTACGAATATCTGGTAATGCCTTTCGGCTTATGTAATGCTCCCGCTGTCTTCCAGAATTTCATCAACGACGTCTTTCGTAAGTACTCAATATTTTTGTTATTGTATACTTGGATGATATCCTGATTTTTTCCAAAGATCTCCAGGACCATATACGCCACACCTCCTACGTCCTTTCCCATCTCCGTGAACACCATTTATACGCTAAACTGGAGAAGTGCACCTTTCATACGACTTCTACTCCGTTCCTGGGTTTTAGGGGTTTATGATGGACTCCGGTAAACTTCAAGCGGTCACTGAATGGCCAAGACCCAATTCTCTAAAGGCCATACAACGTTTTTTAGGCTTCGCTAATTATTATCGTAAGTTTATACGGAGTTTTTCCACCATTGTGGCACCCCTTACTGCGCTCACCAAAAAAGGAGCTGATCCTTCTGCTTGGTCATCCGAGGCCATCTCCACCTTCGAGACACTCAAGGAAGCCTTTATATCCACACCTATTCTCCGTCATCCCGACATTGAACTTCCCTTTGTACTGGAGGTCGACGCTTCTGATTGCGGCGCTTGTGCCGTTCTGTCTCAGAGACCCACGTCCCAAGATAAGTTACATCCCTGTGCATATTTTTCCAAGAAATTCTCGTCTGCCGAGAGGAACTATGACGTGGGTAACAGGGAACTTCTGGCCGTGAAGATGGCTCTTCAAGAGTTTCACTACTATACCTGGCCTGGCAACAATAACACCACACTCCGGACACGCTCCCTTTGCTGCAGGTGCGTGTATTCCTACGTCCCACCTCACCACAGGGGACGGGTCTAGTCTGCGGGCAGCACCGGCGTAACATTATGTCGAGCCCACAAGACGCAGACCAGACCGAACTACAGCAGTTTCTCTCTAATCTGCTTCAGCAAAACCAGGCCATGGCGGATCAAATTGTGGCACTTATACGCCAGGTCGCTGTACTCTCAGACAGGGTACCAATTACGACCCCGCCAGATGTAAGCCCCCACTCCGCAAGCACAGTTAGCAGCTCAGATGTAAGGATTCCTCCCCCCAAGCCTTATGCAGGTGAACCGCAAGATTGTAGGGGTTTCCTAAACCAGTGTGAGGTGCAGTTTGAAATGGCCCCCCATCTCTACAATACTGATCGCAAGAAAGTAGCCTACATTTATATCCTCCTCACTGGCAGCGCCCTGGCTTGGGCTTCCCCGGTTTGGGAGCGACGTTCTGACCTTACGCAAGATTACCCAGCATTTAAAGCTGAGTTTCAACGGGTATTCGATTCCCCCGCTCGTCGGGAGATGGCATCTGTTTCTCTCCTCCAGATCACGCAGGGACGGCGAACGGTGACGCAGTATGCTGTGGAATTCCGGACTCTAGCAGCTGAGACTAACTGGGGACAAGAGGCTCTTGTCTCCGTATTCTGGCAAGGCCTGGCAGATACCATCAAGGACGAACTCTCTCGCGAATCCAGGCCGGATCAACTGGAGGTCCTGATTGATTTGGCCATCCGAGTGGATCAACGCATCCAGGTACGCCGCTCAGAGCGTCAGCGCGCTCGCTTCCATAACTTTCAAGTTCCGTTCTCCAGTACTTTCAACAGCACTCCTGCTCCCTCCAGTGCTACCACACCTCTTCGTCCTGCACTGGAGTTGCCAGAGCCAATGCAATTGGGGGTACAACGCATCCGCACACCGCTATGGCAGTTCCGCCACGCCGGGGGATTGTGTTTCTACTGCGGATTCATGGAACATCGGGTTCGGGAGTGTCCATTGTGTCTGGGAAACGGGAACACCCAGTGAGTACAGAGGGGCTCTCTCTGGGTGTAATGTCTCCACGTCCCCTTCGTAAAGGTGAACTCCCTAAGAAACTTACATTTCCAGTCTTCCTTTCAGGCGATAAGTTCAAGACTTCTACCGCCGCTTTCATTGACTCAGAAGCTGGAGGAAACTTCGTGGATCTAGAATTCGCCAGGGTTAACCGCATACCACTAGTGAGAAAGAAGGTTCCCATTGCACTCGTCGGTATCGATGGACGTCCTCTTACCCCGGCCCACATCTCCTTAGAGACGGCTCCCTTGCTTCTGTCTTCACATCTACACAAGGAGACCTTAGTTCTCGATGCCATTCACGCTCCTGGGATACCCATCACCCTTGGTCTTCCTTGGCTACAGCTTAACAATCCTCTCATTGACTGGACTTCCTCCGCTCCCATTTCCTGGAGGCCGAGGTCAGGCGAGACTCATCAACTGTTGGCCAATACCTCTGTTCCCGAAGTTATTCTACCTTCCGTTTACCATCAATTCCGGGACGTTTTCAATAATGTACAGTCAGACCTCTTGCCGCTACACAGGACTTACGATTGTCCAATCGATCTAGTTCCTGGTTACTCCCTACCCAAGACCAAGACCTACCCCTTGTCGTTACCAGAATCTCACGCTATGGATGAATATATCCAGGAGAATCTCAAGAAAGGCCTTTTTCGTCACTCCAATTCCCCAGCAGGGGCTGGGTTTTTCTTCGTCAAGAAAAAGGATGTGTCGTTGAGGCCTTGCATCGACTACAGGGGTTTAAACCACATAACTATTAAAAATCGTTACCCCCTTCCCCTTATTACCGAACTGTTCGATAAATTACAGGGGGCCAAGATTTTTTCCAAGTTGGATCTACGTGGTGCCTATAACCTGGTGCGCATCAGGAAGGGGGATGAATGGAAGACGACCTTCAACACGCGTAGTGGACACTACGAATATCTGGTAATGCCTTTCGGCTTATGTAATGCTCCCGCTGTCTTCCAGAATTTCATCAACGACGTCTTTCGTAAGTACTCAATATTTTTGTTATTGTATACTTGGATGATATCCTGATTTTTTCCAAAGATCTCCAGGACCATATACGCCACACCTCCTACGTCCTTTCCCATCTCCGTGAACACCATTTATACGCTAAACTGGAGAAGTGCACCTTTCATACGACTTCTACTCCGTTCCTGGGTTTTAGGGGTTTATGATGGACTCCGGTAAACTTCAAGCGGTCACTGAATGGCCAAGACCCAATTCTCTAAAGGCCATACAACGTTTTTTAGGCTTCGCTAATTATTATCGTAAGTTTATACGGAGTTTTTCCACCATTGTGGCACCCCTTACTGCGCTCACCAAAAAAGGAGCTGATCCTTCTGCTTGGTCATCCGAGGCCATCTCCACCTTCGAGACACTCAAGGAAGCCTTTATATCCACACCTATTCTCCGTCATCCCGACATTGAACTTCCCTTTGTACTGGAGGTCGACGCTTCTGATTGCGGCGCTTGTGCCGTTCTGTCTCAGAGACCCACGTCCCAAGATAAGTTACATCCCTGTGCATATTTTTCCAAGAAATTCTCGTCTGCCGAGAGGAACTATGACGTGGGTAACAGGGAACTTCTGGCCGTGAAGATGGCTCTTCAAGAGTTGAGACACCTGCTGGGGGGGTCGAAAGAGCCGTTTACTATTCTCACGGACCACAAGAACCTTCTTTACATAGAGAATGCTCGACGCCTTGGTCCACGACAGGCTCGTTGGGCTCTTTTTTTTCTCGATTTGATTTTCACCTGTCCTATATCCCCAGGACCCAGAACGTAAAGGCAGACGAACTCTCCCGTATACATTCTTCTGAGGAGAGGCCAGAGGAATCGTTGGAGACTATCCTTCCACATGAGAGGATTCTCGCCACGTCTACTTTCAAGAATCTTGACAAGATTTTGCACTCCCAGAGACGCATTCCCAAGGACTTGGTCGTTCCCGACAACAAACTCTTTGTACCATCCAAATTTGTTCCAGAAGTCCTGTCTTGGGGTCACTCCTCTAAATCTGCAGGTCATCCAGGTTTTAAGAAGACTACTGATCTCATTCGTCGGAATTTCTGGTTGCCAAGGATGTCGCAAGATATTCTGGAATTTACCCGCGCATGCCCCACGTGCGCTCAAAGCAAGACTCTCCGTCAAAAGCCTCAGGGTTTTCTGTTACCCCTTCCAGTTCCCGACCGCCCCTGGTCCCACATTTCTATGGACTTCATCGTGGAGTTGCCCAGGTCCAGAGGAATGAACACTATCTTGGTGGTCGTGGACAGGTTTTCGAAGATGTCCCATTTCATTCCACTTAAAGAATTACCCACCTCCCCCGCCCTTGCTGATATCTTTACGGAGCAGATTTTCCAGATTCATGTAATTCCTTCGTCCATTGTTTCTGACAGAGGTTCTCAGTTCGTATCCAAATTTTGGAGAGCTTTCACGAAGAGATTGGGCATCTCTTCTTCCTTCTCTTCCCCCTATCATCCTCAGTCCAATGGACAAACGGAGAGAATCAATCAATCCCTGGAGAAGTACCTGAGATGTTTTATATCCGATTTCCAGGATGATTGGGCTCAACTCCTCTCTTGGCAAGAGTATGCCGTCAAAAAAACTAGTCCACCCGGGAGTCTCCCTTCTTTATAAATTATGGGTTCCACCCTCCCTGTCTTCCCATCCCCAACATTCCTTCTGGAGTACCAGCCGTAGATGAACGCATTTCTTCCCTCCAAACCGCATGGTCCAGGATTCAGTCTACCCTTCTCAACTCCTCCCGCAGATCGAAACTACAGGCTGATCGTCGTCGTCGTTCGGCGCCCAGTTACAAACCAGGGGATTTGGTATGGCTCTCCTCTAGGAATATCCACCTCAAGGTACCATCTCCTAAACTGGCACCTAAGTTCCTCGGTCCCTTCCCTATTTGTGAACAAATCAATCCTGTGGCATTCCGGCTCCAACTACCACCCAGTATGAAGATTCCCAATGTCTTCCATGTATCCCTCTTAAAACCATTTATCCCCAGTCAATTCTTTCCGGATCAGACTCGTAGACCGGATCCCATTACTGTACAAAATAACGAGGAATACGAAGTTCACTCTCTTTTGGATTCTCGCCTATCCAGGGGTCAACTTCAGTTCTTGGTGCAGTGGAAGGGCTTTGGCCCTGAAGAGAGATCCTGGGTACCTTCAAAGGACATTCATGCCCCGGCCTTCTTAAGTCCTTCAGGAAAAAGTTTCCAGAGAAACCGTTCTTGGACCGTCCTGAGGCCGTTCCTGAAGAGGGGGGTACTGTCAGGAATCGGCGTTTAAGAATAATCTCCTTATTATAATTGAATACAGTGCAGTGACTAAACCATATATAAATAAAGTAAACCACAATACCACAGTGAATAAGTGATTAGATAATTAAATTATAACATAACCGTGTGGTTGATATGGGCGTCTGCTGCTATAAACATTAGGGGTGGCTCAGCACCCCACACACTCTAAGAAATGGAAACAAAAAGAAAACAGCGTCCTGCTGTGTGAGGAGTGCATGAAGGATCCCATGCCCCAGAACCATCATAGAGGCTCCTGCAGAGACAGCTGAGTGCCAGACCGTCCTGTTTTACAGCTACAGAGTGGTAACCAGTGTTATATGCACTAAATGCACATGTTATTTCTATCTGATGTACGCAGATTTATTACCCCTTTAATATTGTAATACATTCTATTACTTTCTTCACTACTATACCTGGCCTGGCAACAATAACACCACACTCCGGACATGCTCCCTTTGCTGCGGGTGCGTGTATCCCTATGTCCCACCTCAGCACAGGGGACGGGTCTGGTCTGCGGCAGCACCGGCGTAACTGTGCCTCCCTGTGTGGCTTTTATATTATTTTAATAACAAAGTATTAAAGAAATGGGTCTCCACTGATGAACTGCATTAATTTCAGATCCAGGGACCCCCAAGAAGAAAGGAAGAACAAATTCAAACAGATAGAAACGGAAAGAACATAAACATTTAGACATTTGAAGGTTAAGAAGAACCGATTGAAAGTACAGTATTTTCTCTCGACCTTCTCTAGTTGACAAAATCTGTGAAGTCATAACTAATAGGTGGCAATCGCATTACAGCAAGCAATCCTATCGGTTGCTATAACATGTGATGTCATAACAGGACTTTTGAAATAGTTCAGGCCCTTATAAAAGGCACGGGCTCTTACAAAAGATAGGAATTTCTACTAGAGGCCACATCTGGTAGCTGAGAAAAGAAGTTAGAAGACGTCTAGAAGAACAGATGAAGAAAGAAGAAAAAAATAAGATTAAAGAAGAAATACTTACAGATTAAGACTCTGCTATCAATAGAGGATCAAGGTGTTGGTTACGATTAGTAGGTAATTGGGCCTGGGTTGTTTTTTATTTATTTATTTTCTGATGTTTTTTATGGGGTTGTTGACCATCGGGCCAGTGGATTCTTTTAACTTTAAATGGTTTTTGCATCTTTCATTTTTTTTAAATGTTTTTTGGCCATTGGAATTGTGGAATGTGTTTTTCTTGGTTTGGCATTGGCCCTTTGTTCTGTATTGCTTCTGGGGGGAGCATTGACCTGAAGATGGTGGCCATATTGTCATTTTTTTTTTTTTGCGGCTCACCTAGACTTAAATCTTGTTTATTTGACCCTTGTTAGCATTTGAGTTTGACATGCTTGGCATAAAGCAATAGTGTGTTTTAATTAATCTCAATTGAAATCGCAATTGCTTATGGTCTATAAATAATACGTTATGATGGGGGAGGTAAACTTCTGATGAAGCCGTGACCCAGATTGGCGAAACGCGTTGAGTGGGAGTATTCAGCTTTTACTGAGCACTAGGTGGACGCGCTCCCAAGTGTCTGCAAGCCACAGTAGCCAGACCGGAAGTGGTGTGGTAACCTCCAGGAAGCGACGCATCGGAGCATGCAATTACCAACAGCAGGGAATCTTTCAGTTGCAGAGGGTTCCCACGATCAGTGGGGCGTCCAAATGGAGGCAGATGTGGTGAGAGGCAGTATCGAACGGCATTCTCCAACACACATGAAGTGTTATGTGGCTTTTTATCTTCGCAATATTGTAAGTGCGATTTGTTTACCCTTTTATAAAAGATTTTTCTTACCTTATTGATCTGTGCTATGGATACTTTTTTCTTCTATTGCTGAGGTACATCTCTCCTGACATTCTTTACTGGCTACATCCTGACTTGACACACAAGAACAGTTTGCCACAGTTTTCGGAGTTGTTTTTATTACATTATATATGCTGTGAGTAGATGTAATGGATCGGGGGACTCGCAGTTCCCAGCGTGTCCCCGTCACCCCAGGTTCCACAGTGCCTAGTCCCTCGCTCCCCTACGTCCCCAATCTCTACTTTCCTCCCTCAGCCGGTCCTCCACAACACAGTCTGCACGCCCAGGCTCACACTGTGTATGTGCGCGGTCCCCACACCCAGCGCGCCCGTTCACGATCGCGGGTTCCCTAGCGTGGGTCACGCGCTTCTCGGTGTGCCTCTGTCATCCCTGTTCATTCCCTACCTGGTGCCTCTGTTCCTCCTTCCCCTCTGTCTCCTCTCCCGTGCACCTCCTCCGCTGGTCTTCCCCCACGCTCTGGTGCGTGCGCAAAGCAGGGTTACAGGGGGCGCGGGGCTGCTCTAGTTACTTGCCGCCCCAACGCTCTGGCTCCGCCCCCCGTCGGTTGCAGGCTATAACTCTTGATTACCTCCCTGTTTCCTCCCCTGCTCTCACTGACCTATCCCTGCAAGTTCCCACTCAAACCTCTGCTCCTCCCTGCATCCCTATTGTCCCTCCTTCCCATATAACCCCACTCTGTCCTCTCAGTACTTGCTCTGCATACACTGGCGACACACTTTATTCGAGCTCGGCTAGTCCCACGAATTCGGGTATACCCGGGTGTATTGAGGTTTGTGACTGTTTTCTGCCCGAGTGCATTGGGTTATTTTCCAGGCAGGGATTGAAGCATTTTATTCCCGCTGGCTGCAATACTGCACAGTATATATATATACTGCATTACAATTCATGAATTTATGCCATCTGGTAGACACGCGAAGCATTGCAGCCTATTAAATCCTAATCATTATCATTTAACAGATCAGCCGCCCGTCAGCCAGGCATGAACCCAGGCTGGGAAGGCAAATGCAACGGGGCTTGTCAGAGGTGAGGAGCGGCGCATTCCAGGTATCTGCCAGGTACATACTGGGTATTTGCTCGAATAAAGTGTGTCGGTGCAGTAGCTTTCCTGTAGCTCCTGTGTGTGCCTAGCTCCCTTGTCAGTTTCAGCCCTGGCTCCTGTCCCTGCCCCTGTTTGGATTCCTTTGGCTTAAACTTGAACTCTGCTTTGGACTTGACTACGCTGCTCTTTCCTGCCCTTGAACCCTGGCTTTCGGACATCACTACGCTGCTCTCTCCAATCGCTGAACTCTGGCACTGGGACATTACCCTCTGACCTCTTGCCCCCCGGACTCAGCAAGTATTACATTAACCCTTACTCTCCAGGCCCGGCAACGCTACTACCACACTCCGGGCACGCCCTCACTGCTGTGGGTGCATGTTATACTCTTGCCCACCTCAGTACTGGGGACTGGCGAGGTCTGCGGGCATACAGGCATTACATTATGCAGAGCCCAATGCAGACCCCCCTGAGATGGGCCAAGGTGTCTCCATGGATCATTGGCAATTCCTAAGCATCCAACTCTCTAATGTCAAACAAAGACTTTCTAATTTGTCTCTCCGGGAAGCTCCTGTGGCACCATCAACCCCGGTCCCAGTGCCTATAAGTAATCCGGGACCACGTATTCCACCCCCAACCGGTACAATGGGGATCCCCTTGCTTGTCGAGGGATCCTGAATCAGTGTGATGTCCAATTCGAGATATCCCCGTCCCACTTCCCTACTGGTCATACTAAGGTGGCCTACGTCTATGCCCTACTCACTGGCGACGCACTCGCTTGGGCTTCTCCCCTCTTGGAACACAGACCAGATATAACCCAAGATTACTCCAAATTCCGGCATGAGTTCCAACAGCTTTTTGACACACCAGCGCGTAGGGAAACTGCCGCTTTTTCCTTGTTTCATCTCTCTCAGGCTAGTAGGTCAGCTGCAAGATATGCGGTGGAGTTCCGCACCATCGCTGCAGAAACCCAGTGGAACGATGAAGCGCTCGCTGCGGCATACTGGCACGGTTTGTCCGAATCTCACAAAGCGGACTTTGCAGCTCACGCCCGGCCTTCATCCCTCGAGGAATTCATTGTCCTCAGTATGGATGGATGTATCAGCGTACTCAGGAACGACGCCACGAGCGCCACCGTTCTCATTCTCTTTTGTCCTTGCCTGTTTTTCCTAGGTCTCCTCCATTGGCCCTCCCTGTGTTGGACGCTCCGGAAATTATGCAAATCGGTAGTCAACAGCTTCGGGCCGCTGAGAAAGCGTGACGCCGTGAGGAGGGTCTCTGCTTCTACTGCTGTTCCCCAGAACACCAACTTCGTCTCTGCCGCTTGAAACCGGGAAACGGGAACGCCCAGTAAAGGTAGAGGGGCTTCTACTGGGTACTATTTCTCCTTGCCCCTCTCTCCCAAAGGAACTACAGAAGAAATATTCCTCCCCATAACTCTCATGGGTCTGGATCTTCAAGTAGAGGTTGAAGCCTTCATCGATTCCGGGTCGCCTTCATCGATTCCGGGTCTGGTGGCAACTTTCTTGATCACGCCTTCGCTTGCAGCAAACAAATACCGTTAGTCAAGAAAAAGTCACCCATCAGCCTGGAGGCTATTGACGGTCGATCGCTTCAACCAGCCTTCATCATTTGGGAGTCTATTCCACTTACCCTGACCACCGCGGATGGTCATACCCAGGTAATGGTCTTTGATGTTTTCCACTCCCCTACTGTCCAGGTTATTCTAGGATTGCCGTGGCTTCAGCTGCACAACCCGCGTATAGATTGGACCAATGTTCTGCCAATCCAATGGGCTGATACCGCAGAGACGACGGGTTCTACTTCTGTTGCCGTGCTCGCTGGCCTCGACACCACCTCATCTTCCTACTCTGCTTTGCTGAAGGTATACCATGAATACTTAGATGTCTTCAATAAAATCCAGGCTGAGGTGTTACCCCCTCATCGCTCTTATGACTGTCCCATTGATTTGGTTCCTTGAACCATATTCCCTAAGTCCAAGTCTTATCCACTATCTGTGCCCGAGACGGAAGTGATGACTGATACATCCAGGAGAATCTTAAGAAGGGTTTCATCCGAAATTCTACCTCCCCCGCCGGGGCAGGCTTCTTCTTCGTGAAAAAGAAGGATGGCTCCTTAAGACCCTGTATCGACTTTCGTGGGCTTAACAAGATTACAGTAAAAAAACGTTACCCCTTCCTTTGATTTCAGAACTCTTCGACCGTCTACAAGGTGCCTCCATTTTCTCCAAACTCGATTTAAGAGGAGCCTACAATCTTATTCGTATAAGGGACGGGGACGAATGGAAAACCGCGTTTAACAAGCGTTCGGGACATTATGAGTATTTAGTGATGCCGTTCGGCCTATGCAATGCCCCTGCTGTTTTCCAAGAGTTCATGAACAATATCTTCTGGGACATTCTGGGAACATTCGTCATCGTATATTTGGATGACATCCTCATTTTCTCCAAAAGCTTTGCCCATTACTGTACTGTATGGGTTTGGGCGGAGGGGGGGGGGGGGCGTGTATTGATGTTTCTTAAAATATTTATTAATATACATTTCATAGTGTAGATGTGCAGGGGGTCTCCGGAAATGAACCGCGTTGGTTTTATGTCCAGGTACCCCCTGCTTCCCCAGATACCTTTATGGGGTGCCAGTATCCCTCTGCATTGAAATGTCCCACGTCACGTGACCGGGACATTTCCTTGCATAGGAGATACCGGCACCCCATAAAGGTGCCTGTATCTCAGGAAGCAGGGGGTCCCTGGACCTGAAACCAACGTGGTTCAGCTCCGGAGACCCTCTGCACATATACACTATGAAAGAAATATATATTTAAATAAATAATTTTCGGGTGACATTTCCAGTGAGAGGCGGCTCTCTCAGAGCCGCTCTCTCTGCAGCAGAAATGAATCGCCGGTTTAGGCTTTTTCAGAGGCTTGATGCTCTCGATGGCAGCAGCTCGCCCGTTTTGGGAATTTTGCTATCACAGGTAATCGAGCTTTTCTGAATACCGTGATAGAAACACCCAAAAAAACCTCATTTTAAATGCCCTGGTGATAATTTTTATCAACCCTCTCTGAATGAGGCCCTAACGCTTCTTTTCGCATCTTCCACACTTTTCTCGTCATACTCTCTTTCCTCAAACCTTTTTTCCAAAATCTTAGACTGTTCTTCATACACCTCTAGATCTGTACAATTTCTCTTTATGCGTTGCAGATACCCGAAAGTGATATTAGAAATCCCACTTGGGTGGTGATAACCTGTTTTCAGGATGTCATTATTACTATTAGAATAATTATTATAGTCTAGTATCTTCCCAACACCAACAGGCAGATGGTATGCATCACTTTTCTCTAGTGCAGCCCTCTGTGAAGTGTCTGGGAACAAAACTAAGCATTGAGAACATTTCAAATGTACAGTGTCTTTTGGGGTGAATAGAATGTACAAAATAAAAGCGTGAATGCTGATATGTTTTAGAAATATCTCATATCAATAGAACCAATATTTGTTTTGAATGAATAAGTGACACAAGTGATCTTGTGTAAAAAGGTACAAAGGTTTATTGGATGGTGATTGATGTTTTGATCATCTTGAGAATGATCAAGTGGAAAATAAATTTGATCACCATACAATAAACCTTTGTACCTTTTTTCACAAGACCACTGGAGTGCCACTTCTTCATTCACTCTTGATGATTGGGGGATACTGCCTCACCGCGGGACCGATGTAGCTAAGCACCGGTGACATTTATTCAATTCACGTGAGTGCACCACTTTGTGCACAATATTTGTTTTCAACATGACTATACACAAAGGTTTCTCAAGGGAACATAATTTGATGAATATGAGGATGAACAATTTACAGTACCATCCTAAGACAATGAGGATACTGTAAATAAAAGCAATGTACGCAATAATGCTAGAAGAAATTATAGTGCACAGTATTTGGATACATGACATATATCCTTATTTAATAATCATTTTTTCAAAAAAAATTTGAAAGAGTGTGCATTATAGACAGCTGCAGCTACATAAATAAATGGGCACAAATTTGAACTACACTGTAATGACCTGGCTGTTCCATTTTCTTTGCAAATCTCAAAACGAGGATTATTTGTTCTCTTGAGGGAATAGTTGATTTGCATAATTGAGTTGGGACATCCATGCAACCAGTCCCAGTTTATTGGGAAAGTCCTAAAACTGCAAAAGGTCGACTTATATGTTTCACTGGAAAAAAGGAAATACCGGTGCCACAAACCAATGTTTAGAAAGTCCAAACCATATGGTGTACAGTCCAAATGAATCCTATTATAGCTGGTGAAGAAAGGATCTCGTGTCCATGAAGTGCAATATATGAAAAGAGAGAAAAAAAAACAAATTATGGTGCAGTATGCCAACAATGATAGCTAAAAACAGACAAACAAACTACACAAGACAAACAAGACAAACAAACAAAAACACTCTAGCAAGGCTCAGTAGAAGACAAAGCTAATTTATTACTGGCTAATAAAAGTGGATAAAATCACGCCTCCGGAGGGGTAAAATTAAAACCCTACTCACAGAAAGCTTGAAATAAGCAAGCAAACAGACAGGAATCGTGCTGTAGAATTTCCAAGATGGCGGCCGGAGCGTCCTCTCCGGAGTCCCCACGTGACAGGGGTGGAAGGCAAGTCTCACGAATCGCGGGATTTCCAGGCGGATATGACGTCACGCCACACGATAGTCCCCAACGCTGACTTTCTCCTTCACTTGGCTCCCACAGCTATAACACGGCTCCACTCTCTGTACTGCAAACTGCTTCCACAGACCAGTCTAAGGCTCTAAAAGACTCAAATCTTCCCGACGCATTTCGTGCGCATGCGCGCACTACTTCAAGGGATATGCCAACCCCTTGGACTGGACGGTATAAATACTAACAGTCCTTTGTTCCAATTGGTTGATTAGTAATTGTAATAAGTTTAACCCCATGTTGGACATATTCAGGGCGGCATATAGATAAACCAATGCTAGACAATAAAGACAACCATAACACAGATACATATGACAACATTAATACATAAAAACACATAAAATGGTAAAAAAATAAATATTAGAAGGCAATTAAATAATAGGATCAGAGAAAAGCTTTCAATTCAAAGTCTATATTTAACCCTTTAGGGGAGAGAGTTTTTAGTTCATATATCCAGTATGCTTCACGCATACTGGCTTGCTGTAATCTACTCCCTCCTCTTGGATTAATATCAACTAGCTCAATAGCCTGACAGCGGAGACACTTAGGATTTTTATCATGACACAAAAGAAAATGGTGCGAAACACTATGTGTCACCAGAACCTTTTTAAGTATAGATTGCTCGTAGATGCGTCTCTGGAAGGTTCTCCCAGTTCTGCCTCATACTGCAAGCCACAAGGGCATTGCAGTAGGTATATAACAAACATTGAGTGGCAGTTGATAAATGTTTTTATGGGATAATTCCTAGAGGTGACGTTAGATGTAAACTGTTTGGTACTTTTACTAAAAGAACAGGCTACACACTTTGCACAGGTGAAAAAACCTGTTAAGCTCCCTGCTTGTCTCTGTTTTTGTTGTTTAACCGGACAGCTAGGGGCTAACTTAGCTTTAAGGTTATTAGCCCTAGAAAATATAATGTTAGGTTTTTTTAGGGAGAAAATCCACTAAAACCTCATCTTGTAAAAGAATGGGCCAATATTTATTAAAAATGTGTTTTATTTTGTGCGCCATTTCATTATATTGGGTAATAAAGGCAACCTGCTTATTACATCTCTCTAAAGTGTCTTTTTTCTTTGTATTATATTGCAATAGAGTATCTCTGTGCATCTTATTAACTTGATTTAGGGCTTCATCTAAAACAGACTCGGGATATTTCCTGCTGATAAATTTATGCTTTAAGTCTTCCGCTTGTGCTCTAAAAGTCTCTTCCTCAGAGCAATTACGTTTCAGACGTACTAATTGACCCTTTGGTATATTGCGCAGCCACTGTGGATTGTGCTGACTATCTGCACGCACATAATTGTTGGCCTGTACTGGCTTAAAAAAGGTCTTAGTGTGCAGTTTTTCATTTTTGACATATATTTGAAGGTCCAAAAAATCAATGTGCTCAGTGCTAAAACTACAAGTGAATTTAAGGTTAAGGTGATTGTGATTCAAATATGTGCAAAACTTATCCAGTGAATCCTGAGTGCCCGACCAAACAAAAAACACGTCATCAATGTAGCGCCGCCAGAGCACCAGGTTTGCTCCTAGAGGACAGTTGTTCCAAATAAACTCCTCTTCCCAACTGTCCATAAATAAGTTTGCATAACTATGAGCAAACCTCGTGCCCATAGCGGTACCACATTTCTGTATGAAATACTGTGAATTAAAAGTGAAATAGCTGTGCATTAAAATAAACCAAATGCTATCAACCAAAAAATTCCTTTTAATAAGTGAATGTTCGCTAGATTTCTCCAATTTGCGAGACACGGCGTGGCAGCCCTGATGATGATCAATAACAGTATATAATGATGTTACATCAGCCGTGGCCAATATATACCCCGGTTGCCAATTTAGATCTTTCAAAATATGTAATATGTGTGTCGTGTCTCGCAAATAGGATCTAAGACCAGTGACTAAAGGTTGAAGGTGGTGATCAATAAATTGTGAAAGATTTGAAGTGAGAGAAGAAATACCAGAAATAATAGGTCTACCCGGGGGTGAAGTCAAACTTTTATGTATTTTTGGTATAAAATAAAATAAAGGTGTACAGGGAAAAGAAACCGATAGAAAATTGAACTCATCTTCACATATTGCCCCACTATCAAGGCCAGTAGTCAGCAATTCTCCAAGTTGGGCCTTGAACTGAACCAGAGGGTCACCAGTAAGGGGGAGGTAAGTGGTCTTGTCACCCAATAATCTCATGGACTCCTTTATGTAATAATCTTTGTCCATTACCACAATACCCCCACCCTTATCTGCTGATTTAATGACAATGGATTCATTTTTCTCCAAACCTTGAACCGCCTCTTTTTCTTGAACATTAAAATTATCCTTTTTAATTTTATACGTTCTACAGGAATTCTCTAGATCCGTATTGACCATCTCAACAAAGGAACTCACCAGATGCGCCTGGGCAAACTTAGGGTAAAAGGTGGATGTTTTCTTAAAAATCCTTTCTTGAGATGCTATTGTGCTGCTTATCTCTCTAGCTGGAGTTATTTGGTTAGATATAGCATCCCTGGCAAAATACTTTTTTAGGGCAAGTTTACGGGCAAATTTGTGGACGTCAATAAATAAGTTGAAACTATTCGGTCCACAGACAGGAGCAAATTTGAGACCCTTATTAAGTACCTTCTTTTCAATATCAGTAAGTTGATACTGACTAATATTGAAAATATTCGGATATTCCACTATTTTCTTTATCCGATTTCTACTAGTACCTCCTCTTCTCCCTCAGACTCGGTCTTTCTTTTTTTGTAGTTTGGAGGAGGTCGAGTTTCCAGTGGGGGTTTCACAATTTCCACCTCCGGAAAGATATGCTCTCTTTCCTTCCTCCACTCTAAAAAAGAAAAGTTGGTTTTAGTGACTGGCGTGGGAAGAGGTGTAAAGGAGGTGCTCTCAGCATCACTTTCAGATCCTATGTCGGACAGCAGTGTATATCTATTGCTGACCGGAATAGGCATTAACTGAGGTAGTGCCAATGCATCATACCTTTCCTTCGCTCTTTTTTGTTGCAAGTAAAGATTTTTGTCATGCAAAGGTGGCTTTACAGGTATAAATGGGGTTGGAACCAATACATTGGTAATAGGTTTCTTTGGGTCATTCCTTAGATCCTTATGTACAGATTTGCTCCTTGTGGCCTTAGACTCTTTAGTTCCTAATTTTGGATTAGATTTCTTATTTTCCACTTTGGCAACATTAGTCTCCTTAGATTTTTTTGCCCAATCTCTTTGACAGCCCGTATCGTAGTCCTGTTTGTCCCTGAAGAACTTTTGTTGTTTAGTTTGGACTATCTCTAATTCTGCCTGGTCCAACCTCTTTTTGATGGTCGGTTCTAGTGTGAGCAGCTCAATGTTTTCCTTATATGGATCGAGCTGAACTTTCATTTCTAAAATATGATCATCTAGTTCAGCTAAGGTCTTTCTTCGCTGATGCACCAAAAGCTTCATGAGAGCGAATGAACACTGGTCTAGTATTTCATTCCACTCTTTCATGAAAACCTCATTGTGTGCATCAGCGGTGGGTTTTTTACGAACCCTAAGACCCCTTGGGATACGGTGATTTTCCAAATACTTGCTCAGTGTGGTGGCCTCCCACCATTGTTTACTTTCTAACAAGAGGGTTCTCTCTAACCGAGCAAGTATTGGTTGAAAGTCATCAGTTGTATTTTCAATAAATTGGACTGAACTGGGATCTTGGTTTGGCATTGGCCCTTTGTTCTGTCTTGCTTCTGGGGGGAGCATTGACCTGAAGATGGTGGCCATATTGTCATACAGAACAAAGGGCCAATGCCAAACCAAGAAAAAACACCTTCCACAATATCCAATGGCCAAAAAACATTTAAAAAAATGAAAGATGCAAAAACCATTTAAAGTTAAAAGAATCCACTGGCCCGATGGTCAACAACCCCATAAAAAACATCAGAAAATAAATAAATAAAAAACAACCCAGGCCCAATTACCTACTAATCGTAACCAACACCTTGATCCTCTATTGATAGCAGAGTCTAATCTGTAAGTATTTTCTTTCTTTAATCTATTTTTTTTTTTCTCTTCTTCATCTGTTCTTCTAGACGTCTTCTAACTTCTTTTCTCAGCTACCAGATGTGGCCTCTAGTAGAAATTCCTATCTTTTGTAAGAGCCCGTGCCTTTATAAGGGCCTGAACTATTTCAAAATCCGTTATGAACATCACATGTTATAGCAACCGATAGATTGCTTTCTGTATGCGATTGCCCACTATTAGTTATGACTTCCACAGATTTTGTCAACTAAGAGAGGTCGAGAAAAAACTAGTACTTTCAATCTTTCTTCTTAACCTTCAAATGTCTAAATGTTTATGTTCTTTCCGTTTCTATCTGTTTGAATTGTTCTCCTTTCTTCTTGGGGGTCCTGATCTGAAATTAATGCAGTTCACTCAGTGGAGACCCATTTCCTAATACTTTGTTGTTTAAAATAATATAAAAACAAGCACACGGAGCACAGTTACGCCGGTGCTGCCGCAGACCAGACCGTCCCCTGTGCTGAGTGGGACATAGGGATACACCAACCCGCACAAGGGAGCATGTCCGGAGTGTGGTGTTATTGTTGCCAGGCAGGTAGTATGAGAAAGTATAGAATGTATTACAATATTAAAGGGTAAATAAATCTCGTACACAATGAGAATACATGTGCATTTAGTGCATATAACACTGGTTACCACTCTGTAGCTTGTAAAACAGGACGGTCTGGCACTCAGCTGTCTCTGCGGGAGCCTCTATGATGGTTCTGGGCATGGGATCCTTCATGCACTCCTCACACAGCAGACGCTGTTTTCTTTTTGTTTCCATTTCTTAGAGTGTGTGGGGTGCTGAGCCACCCCTAATGTTATAGCAGCAGACGCCCTATCAACCACACGGTTTATGTTATAATTTAATTATCTAACACTTATTCACTGTGGTATTGTGGTTTACTTTATTTATATATGGTTTAGTCACTGCCACTGTATTCAATTATAATAAGGAGATTATTCTAAACGCCGATTCCTGACAGTACCCCCCTCTTCAGGAACGGCCTCAGAACGTCCAAGAACGGTTTCTCTGGAAACTTTTTCCTAGAACTTAGAGGCCGGGGCATGAATGTCCTTGAAGGTACCCAGGATCTCTCTTCAGGCCAAAGCCTTCCACGTCACCAAGAACTGAAGTTGACCCCTGGATAGGCAGATCCACAAAGAGTGAACTCGTATTCCTCGTTTTTTGTACAGTAATGGATCCGTCTAACAGTTCTGATCCGAAAGAATTGACTGGGATAAATGGTTTTAGAGGGTACATGGAAGACATTGGGAATCTTCATACTGGTGGTAGTTGGAGCCGGAATGCCACACAATTGATTTGTTCACAATAGGGAAGGGACCGAGGAACTTAGGTGCCAGTTTGGAGATGGTACCTTGAGGTGGATATTCCTAGAGGAGAGCCATACCAAATCCCTGGTTTGTAACTGGGCGCCGAACGACGACGACGATCAGCCTGTAGTTTCGATCTGCGGGAGGAGTTGAAAGGTAACTGAATCCTGGACCATGCGGTTTGGAGGGAAGAGCGTTCATCTACGGCTGGTACTGCCAGAAGGATGTTGGGGATGGAAGACAGGGAGGGTGGACCCATAATTTATAAAAGAGAGGGGACTCCCGGTGGACTAGTTTTTTTGACGGCATACTCTGCCAAGAGAGGAGTTGAGCCCAATCATCCTGGAAATCGGATATAAAACATCTCAGGTACTTCTCCAGGGATTGATTGATTCTCTCCTTTGTCCATGGACTGAGGATGATAGGGGGAAGAGAAGGAAAAGAGATGCCCAATCTCTTCGTGAAAGCTCTCCAAAATTGGAGACGAACTGAGAACCTCTGTCAGAAACAATGGACAGAAGAATTACATGAATCTGGAAAATCTGCTCCGTAAGATATCAGCAAGGGCGGGGGAGGTGGGTAATTCTTTAAGTGGAATGAAATGGGACATCTTCGAAAACCTGTCCACGACCACCAAGATAGTGTTCATTCCTCTGGACCTTGGCAACTCCACGATGAGTCCATAGAAATGTGGGACCAGGGGCCGTCTGTTCCTGAAATAAAACTTTAATTAAAAAACAATGATTGCAAATAAAGAACAAAAAATATATATATAAGATGATGTAGGAGAAACAGGGGGCAAAATACAGGAAAAAAACATTAATGATATAACTATAAAAAATCAATAATTTAACAAATGTTGACAAGCATATAAGGTGAAAGAAGCAACGCAGAGTAAAAACTATATATAAGTATAAGGAGTAAAAGATAATATTCATCCAATAAAACCATAAAACTGCTGAATTGATTATTTAATTGATTCTAATGATCAAAAAGTGGGGTGTTAGTTGCCAGTCAATATTCAAAACATAGGGAAGCGCGTTTGGAGAATGAAGATTCAATACGCCCTCCCTACGGTTCACAAAGATGGACATGATCACCACCTCCTAGGTTCCTATTAATTAATTCAATACCTAAAAATGAAAAAAGTCCGTCCCTCCCTGATCACATTCAGAGAAGTGTTTGGAAAACAGTGGATGATTTGTATATTTCACTTTATGAGTCTTAAATGCTTAACATCTGAACCTTAAGAGCTGATCGTTCTTACCCATATCTCCTTTTGCCGCAGCCAATGTTATAAGAATATTCACAAATTGACTTTGCCAATTTTATAAAGCTGTTAATATACAATTCCTTAGTTTTTTCTCTATTTACCAACCCATTGGACTGCGGCCAAAATATCCTTAAAGAAAGTTTTGTGGCCTTCATGTATTTACAAGTTGCTACAGGAACCACAAGTTGAAAGAACTCTGGTGATATAAGATTTACTGCTACTGGGGAAATTAGTTAAGTCAGGGGAGAAACAATGAATCCAATTGTTCTCGCTTCTAACGATATACCAAATTTAGGATTCCGATTCAATATATTTCGAAGGGATAGGGTCCATATATAGAGAGTTCCAAGTTTGGAAAAGATGGAGGTTAATTTTTCCACTTTGGTTATTGAACTGGGAAATAACACTGGACATTTATCAATAGATTTAGCTCCCAATCAAATATTTTGCTTGTCGCAATATTCTCTGTACGTTACACCAAGTTGAGAAGTCCTCCATGAAAAACTAGTAGGGCAAACAATGTGCCCTCTCCGTATTAAGGCATATCAAAAGCCTTATCAATTATAAGATGAGTATAACCTCGAATGAACAACCGTTTTTACAAAATCCTCAAACTGAGAAAGAAAGGCACTCCGAGTGGAGCCAGTTCGCTCTCAGGCCTGATGAACTTTAAATGTGTTCTCCATGGTAAACATCTCATTGGTTTTTATCTATATTCTTTTCTGTGGCTGCGGGCACAAGTTATGTGGGCCCGACGCACTTATAGACCACTAAGAATAAGAATAGCTGAACATGTACGTTTAAGCAAGAGAAAAGGGACTTAAAACCATCCAGTTCCCAAGGACACTTTACCAATGTCCCTCATGGCGGCATTCAAATGTTCTTTTGCTGCCAATAGAAACATAACCCGCCCACCCAAGGTGGCAATAGGGGAAAATACTTTAAAACAAGGCCAAGAGGATGTATTGGATTACTACGCGACCTTTCACCACTCTCCACCAAAATGGCATCAATTCATTAACCATGAATGGGAGCTTAAACACTTCTGCATGGTTGAATGTCGGGGGGGGGTCCTGAGAGAGTTGTCTCCATGAATTACTCAATATACTTTCACTTATCCATTTTAGTTACTGCAAGATCATCAAAAATAATGTGTTCAGTAGTGTCAAGGCAAATTTTGAGGATATGTTATATTTACAATATGTGCATAGGAAATGAGTGCTATAAGTTACCAAATGGGGCTTGATATTGTCTTAAGTGATTTATATGTTAATTGTGATTAAAATGTTGTGCATTTGTCATCATATTGGACTTCTCATTATAATTTTTGATAAATTATATTTGTATACTTTTTTCAATGCATAAAAATAAACATTTTTATTATGCTGAACCATGAAATATTTTTCCTAATTAACTCTTATCATGAATTATAGGTGAATGATATAACATATATTTTTTTATATCTAGGTTGTGCACATTTTACTCGAATTTGTTTTTAATATTATATTAGTACTATTTTGTTAATTGTTCTTTTGGGGCCACCACTGGTGTGTGCTTTTTGTGCCTTCAAAATATTACCTTTTGCAGACAAGGCTCTTCTCCACGTAAGGCTTTTTAATTAGAAATCAGTGATTCATTAATTGATTTCAACGGAGTGAACTGAAGTTTTCAGCCAATGACGGAGGGGGGCTGCCTACTTAAGGTTTCTGTGTGAATAGATTCAATTACTCTTGATAAAGTTCCTAACGGAACGAAACGCGTCAGAGGATATAATCTTGTGATGTCCAGCCACCAGTTTGAATAAAAGCGATTTGATCTCTTCTCATTCTACGGCTGATTTCCTATCCCGCGCAGTTGGCCCGCCAAAATTTATTTACTTCACAACTAGTTACTTCTATGGATGGGGGCCGCTACGGGATCCCCGACTCTTACCGGACGACGTCACGGACCTCCCTCAAATCTGTCAGTAGCGGGGTTTGCTGGGACACGTTGACGCGTCGTGGGAAAACTCCAGGAGCAAACCAGGTCAGCGATGGCGAGACATCATACTGAAAAGCGCAGACCTGTGGAGCAAAGACGGGAGTTCCACGAGGGAGAGTGAAGACACCCAGCGGGTAAGGGCAGGGCAGGGGGGCGGGGGGATCGGTGTTGGTGGATTCGTGAAGTACAGGAGGGAGAGTTCTGTGAAAAGGGCTTCTCATCCTGTCTCTTACTAGCCCAGCAACAAACGGGCGCCCCATCCTAGGTATTTCAAGTCTTTGCATTTCCGATTCCACCATTTCATATGCTAATGGAACGCTTAAAAACTTTAATTGCAGTGGGATCGCTTCTATCTGACTCTGTAACATCCAAGTGTGTTTATTCACCACATTATCTAGTTACACCACCCACTTTCCAAGAGCCACCGAGCACATGGGGTTTATCCCCCTTACTTTATCAGACTGTTCTTTTGTGTCCTGGTTAGCTCAGAGTGTGTTGTTCATATATAAACATTGTTTCATTTAAACAATTACCTGTTCGGAAGGTCTAATATATGGGTTTATACTTCCTTTATAATCTAAAAACACCTTGGATGATGTTTTTTACAGGAAAACTCAGCCATTTGTTATATTTTTATAATTAAAAAGGACTTGTTCCTTTATAAACAACATATACATTTTCTTTTGCACAAAAATGTGGAGGAGTTAGTGGGGAAGGAGAAATACAGGATGAATCCAGTGACACTACCTATGTGTTTTACATGCGGGGATGATACTAAAGATAGAAAAGCACAATTATTTGATGGGGATCTCTGACTGTGATTTGTGACCGAACCCTCTGATTTGACTCATCATTTTGTTTTAAATTAAAATTAAAAGCTTCTGGTTGGAGAATATTAGACTCTGGTGGGGATATCACCTCAATGGAAGGGAAACTACATAAGATGACAACGGAGATCCAAAGGGACTAGAATTAAAAAAGTTCCATCATTTGGCTTTTTATGGAGGCAAGCAGTTTGACAAGACTGGATTTACCTAAAGATTTATGTTCTGTTAAAACTGATGAATCTAAGTATTC
This sequence comes from Ascaphus truei, assembly GCA_036426205.1. Taxonomy (NCBI): domain Eukaryota; kingdom Metazoa; phylum Chordata; class Amphibia; order Anura; family Ascaphidae; genus Ascaphus; species Ascaphus truei. Next base: position 141,295 of record WSYH01000620.1, on the reverse strand, counting down.
AAACAAAAAATATTTGAAAAAATCAAGCCTAATGGTGGAAATAATTAATCTCAGGGTCAAAATTACAGCCATTCTAGCACAAGGGACCAATTCGTCAAACAATGACAAACATTGTTTCTAATGTAAGAAATAACGTGAAGACATAATAGCGATAACAAACATCTAAATTTTGAAAGGGGGTCGGCATTGATTATGTCAAAACCAAGTTTATTGTTGGCAAAAAAACCTTACAAGGTGAGGGAATACTGGCTCTAGTACTCCCAAAGCTAAAAAATATCAAAAAAGAAAAATAGAAAATTTACCAAATAAATTATTTAAAAAAAAAAAATAAACGGGGTAGAAACATCTAGCTTTGAATCTGATTTTTCAGATCAGATTCTAGAGCTCACTCCAGTCTCTTTTGAGAGATCACGGGACCACTATAGGGATCGAGGGACCTCCAAAATATTCCGACAATGCCATACCTTCATTCACTCAACATAAAAATTCTAAGGATCTGGGCAAAACCCTCGTCGGTTTTTTAGAAATCGGGGGGCCAAAAGCCGGGGAGAACAGGAGAACGCGTAGATCCAAGAGAAAATTGAGGGGGCAGAGGTAAGGTCCAAACGGAAAAGAAATACGACTAGGAAAGGGCCATACGATAATTTACCAGTAATCTATCGGGTAGACTTAACCTAGAACAAACTATCAGTTACTGAATAAGGGATTGGGGGTTTCCTCCAGCCAGTAATTCCAGTTATTCCAGACGGTCATAGACCTACAAAACTATTACTAGAAAATTGGTCCTTGAGAAAATGAATGATCACCCAAAAAACAGATTTGTACAGTAGACGAGAACCTTTGGAGGATCTGACACGTAGTTGAACTTTCTAGTCCAATGATGTCCACCCGTTTTGAACTTTGAAGAACACTTACCTTTCCGAGTATGGACTCGTATTAGAAACGTGCAGGAGAAAACCCCTCACTTACATCAGGGGTCACTTTTTTTGGCCATATTGAGGACTCGGTGATTAATTGTTCCCAAAATCACAGTAATTGTTTTGCCCCTGGACGGGTTCAATTAGGGCCGGTGTGCCAGTTATGCTATATTGAACAACTGTTGAACGGGAACTATGGCGTATATTATCCAAAGGTTTTTGTTCTAGCTACTATGTTAAACTCTGGAATTTTGTCTTTATAGAATTGCAAGCAAATTATGTATCAAAAAAGACATAACATAGTCTCAGAACTGCGGACCAAGGGGGGCATTTATTTATTTCACAATCCCAATATTCATGCTGAAGTCCATCAGACAATGGGAGAGTAGAAACACTATCATAGTTCAAAGGTGATCCTATTCTGAGTACCGTCTTGAGCTTGTAGAATGCTTGAGATGGGGTAAAATTCTAATGCATCTAAACAAAAAGAGTTTCTATTCATTTTCCTGTCCAAGATCCCGTGATTCCGGTATTCCACCAGATCTCCCCAAAGTATCCATAAATCGCTTGGTGGACCCTCCTGGTCGACCCTTATGTGCGATGCATTGGATCGTTGGGAGATGGGTTATATCGCAGGTATGTGGACAGTTTTACCAAACCCCTGGTGGTTACAACTTACCACCTTTCTCAGGGATACCACAACTTCTCGTTCGGCAGTATGCAGGAATTGGTAACATGGTTCACAACAATGAAACACGGATGGTGCCCATGTGTACGTGACTCCCTGTTTCATTATCGAACCACAACAGGCTTAGAAGCCATGACACTTCTTGATCAGTCACACTTATCTATTCACATTGTCATCTTTTCCCTTTCAATCAATATCTTTTTTATTACACACAACTTATTTTTTATGTGTTTCACTTTTATTTTACAAAATTTGTGGTACCGAACAGGGCGACAAGCTTCGCACCTATGTATTCTATTTATGTATGGGTTTATGGGAGGTCCCGTTTTATTATCAAGCAGAAAATTCATAATCGTCATATATCGAGTCTTTCCTGGCGAAATATTAGACCGATTTGATTTTTTTTTTTTCATTTGGAGGGAGATGAAAATTCACTTTTTCTTTCTTTATATTCTTACCATAACACGTACAATATTAATGCTCAGCTTTTGAAGCACCACATTAATCATATTCACTTTTGTGGATTTACTCCTGTATAGTTGACGGTAAATAGAAACTATACATCTGCGACTCTAAAGGAGCAGAATTCCTAGGAACACAGCTGTTAGTGTGCTCAAAGTCCCACCCACGGTCTTTGAATCAGAAATACGCCAGGGGCTCATTCATAATGATTAAAAAAAAACTATACTCGATAATCTGAAGTGTTCTTCTGTCTCTGGCAAGGAAGATGTTGATAGGTTTTTTAGAGCGAGGATACTCAGCTAAGGATATGCAACATTTCGGCTAAAGCAGATCATACCTGAGAGTGATGGACTTGTGTGTACAAAAACTAGGAATTAACATCCCGTAAAAGAGGATAGAGACTCATTGTCAAGATCGGACAATACACAAAGTCTTTCTTTATTAGTACATACAATCACAGTCTCAAGATATTTGCAGAATAGTATCTAACAACATGGGCGACCTAATTATTAACAATGGACATCCCGCCCCATACTAGACAATTCCAAGATTTCATATCGGAAAGCCAAAACGTTTGGCATCCACACCCTGTCAACCTACAGTATGTTTACTTCTATCAGAATCCAAATTTAACACCACATTACAAGCATTCCAAAGGGCTTTTATAGTTAATGCGGGAGTTGCTCCAATGTGCCACGTAGAATTCATCCAAGAAGCCAATACATTTCATATAATACCAATTGCTAAGAAATATACATAAATTTTGGTTCTCAATTGTACAGGATCTCAGTTTGTTATCTTGATATTCTTTTCTTGGTACATGGCGGGCACAAGTATGTGGGCCCGCACTATAAGACGCCCAAATAAAGAAAGTGAATATCGAACATTAACTTGTTATCAAGAAAAGGACTTTAGACCAGCCGGGTTTCACGAAAGGCTTTACCACATGTCCTCATGGCGGCATCAACTTTTTTTTTCTGCAGTAGATAACACATACCGCTGCCCCGTAAGAGGTGGAATAGGGAAAGTAACTTTAACAAGCAGAATGGTATTGGATGATAACACACCTCAACACTCTCCACCCACATGGCATCATAACCATGAATGGGACTTAACACGTTTCCTTTGGTTAATGTCGGGGGGTCTTGAGAGTGTGTACTCCATGTCAATCTCAATACTTTTTCACGTAGTTAATTTTAGTTACTGCAAGATCCATCAAAATCTGTTTCAGTGATTCCAGTTCATTCTTGAGATCCTGTATATTTAACTTATATGTGCATAGGACATAGTTGCTAAAGCACAAATAGGCCTGATATATGTCTTAATGTGATTTATCATGTTAATGTGATGTGAATGTTTGCATGTCATTCATATTGATTCTGCTTATATTTTGATTACTATTTGTTTACTTATTTCCATGCATAACTAACATTACATATGCTTAAAACTGAAATATTTTTTCCTCTTAAACTATTATACATGAATTCTAGGTGCAATTGATTAAACAATATAGTTTTTTAATCTGGTGCTGCACATTACGAATTGTTTTTAAAATATTATATTATGTAATATTTGTTACGTGTGTTTTGTTCACCGACTGTTTGTTTGTGTTTTGTTGCATCACAATAGTACCTTTTTGCCGACCAAGGCTCTTCTCACTGTAAGGCTTAAATTGACTCAGTGATTCATTAATTTGATTTCAACTGATTGTTCCACTTAGAAGTTTTCAGCCATGAACGGGAGGGGGGCTCGCCTAGCTTTAAGGTCGTGTGAATAGTACTTCAACTGTACCTTTGATCAACGTTCCTAAACGGACGAAACCGTCAGAGGATTTTATGAATCTTTGTGATGTCCAGCACCATGGTTTGAATAAAAGCTGATTTATCTTCCATACTCGGCAGAGTTCCCTATCCGCGCAGAGTGACCGCCAAACATTCTATTTTCACTTCACTACTCTACTTTATGGCGGGGGGCACGTCTAAGGATCCCATGCCTCTACAGGACGTACGTCACGGTACCTCCTCCTCTGCAGTCGCGGGGTTTGCTGGGAAACGTGACGCGGTCGTGGGGAAACACTCAGGAGCAAACCAGGTCAGCGATGGCGAGACATCATACTGAAGCGCAGACCTGTGGAGAAAAGACCGGGAGGTCCCAGAGGAAGCAGTGAAGACACCAGGCGGGGAAGGGCAGCAGGCATCGGTTGGTTGATTAGCTGAGTACAGGAGGGGCGAGTTCTTGAAAGGGCTTCTCATCATGTCTCCTACTAGCCCATGCACAACGGGGGCCCACCTCTAGGTATTTCAAAGTCTGCCTTCCGTTCCCCATTCAGATGCTAATGACGCTTAAAAAAACCTTAATTGCAGTGGGACGGCTTCTCATCACTTCATGTTAACATCCAAGGGTGTTTATTAACCCCATATCTAGTTACACACACTTTCCAAGAGCCACCGAGCACTATTGGGTTTACTCCCCTTACTTTATAGACTGTCTTTTGTTCCTGGTAGATCAGAGTGTGTATGTTCATATTATAACATGTTTCATTTCAACAATTACCCTGTTCGGAGGTCTAATATATGGGTTATACTTCCTTATATATCTAAACACCTGGGAGGATTTTTTACAAGGAACTCAGCCATTTGTTCATTTTTTTATAATTAAAAAGGACTCGTTTCCTTAGAAACACAATAATAACATTTTCTTGCACAACATGAGGAGTCTAGTGGGGGAAGAAAATAAGGATTGAATCCAGTGGGACAATCACATAGTGTTTACCTGCGGGGATGATACTAAAAGATTAAGAAAAAGCCACACATTTATTGAGGGATCTCTGATGTTGATTTGTGACGGAACCCTCTGATTTGACTAATCATTTTGGTTAAGAAATTTGAAAAGCTTCTGGTTGAAGATATTAGCTCTGGTGGGATATCACCTAAAGGGAGAACTACCTAAGATGCAACCGGGGATTCCAAAGGGCATGAGAATTAAAAAAGTTCCAGCATGTTGGCGTTATGAGCAAGCAGTTTGACAAAGACTGGATGATATCCTAAATATAGTTCTGTAAAAATGAATGAATCTAATTATTCAACAAAAAAAAAAAATTGAAAAAAATACAAGCCTAAGGGGAAATACTAACTCAGGGTCAAAATTACAGCCATTTAGCAAAAGGGACCAATTCGTCACAAAATGACAACACACGTCTTCTAATGTAGAAATAAGGAAGACTAAATCAGCGATAAAAAAACAATCTAAATTTTTTGAAAGGGATCGCATTGATTATGTCAAAACCAAGTTTATTGTTGGCAAAACCTAACAATGGTGAGGGGAAAGTTTACTGGCCTCTAGTACTCCCAAAGCTTAAAAAAAATATCAAAAAGACAAATAGAAAATATACCAAATAAATCTATTTAAAAAAATACAAGGGTAGAAAAATCTGCTTGAATCTGATTTTGCAAGATCCAGATTCCTAGAGCTCACTCAGTCTCTTTTGATAGATCACGGGACAACTCTAGGGATCGAGTGGGACCCCAAATATTCCGACAATGCCAACTACACTCATCCAACTCAACATAAAAGTCAAGGATCTGTGGCAACCCCTCGTCGGTTTTTTAGGGACATGGGGCCCAAAAAGGCCGGGGTGATAAACGCGTTAGATCAAGAGGAAATGAGGGGGGAGAGGAAGGTCCCAACGAAAGAATACGGACTTAGAGCCCATGAGATAATACCAGTAATCATTAAGGGGTAGACTTTAACCTAGAACAATATCAGTTCTGATAAGGGATTGGGGGTTTGCTCCTAGCCAGAATTTCCAGTTCATCCAGACGGTCATAGGACCTACAAAAAAATTTACTAGAAAATTGTCCTTGAAGAAAAATGATGTCAACCAGACAGTTTGAAGTAACAGAACATTGGAGATCTGAACAATAGTTGACTTATCTTTACCAATGATGTCCCAAGTTTTGAACTTTAAGTAAGGAGAGAGAGAAAACTGTACCACTTTCCGATTATGGACTCCTTATTAGCACTGCAAGGAGAACCCCAACTACATAAAGTCAGCCATTTTTTGGCCATGAGGACTCGGGATATTGTCCAAACTCATTGTTTTTGCCCGAACTTCAATAGGGGGCCTTCCATTTAATCTATTGAACAACTGTTTGAACGGACTTGCTAATTATCCAAAGGTTTTTCTAGGCTTTATGTTAATTCTGGAGGAAAAATTTGTCATTTATATTAGAAGTTCAACAATGGAATGTATCAAAAAAGAAACAACATAGTTCTCAAGAATGGGACAAGGGAGGGGGCAATAGTATATTGTCCAAACTCCCCAATATCATGCCTGAAGCATAGGGACAATTGGAAGATAGAAACACCTATAATAGTCTCAAAGTGATCCTATATCTAGTACCGTCTTGAGCTGAGCTATTAGAAGTGCTTGAGTGGGTTTAAATTCGTAAATGTCATTCACAAAAAGAGTTTAGTACTTTCCGTGTTCACATCCGTGCTTCCGGTATTCCACAATCCTCTCCCAAAGATCCATAAATCGCTGGTGGACCCTTCCTGGGGACCCATTATTGCGGGAGCATTGGATCTTGGGAATGGGTTATCGCGGATGTGGACAGGTTTTACAACCCTGGGTGTTCAAAATTACCATTCCGTTATCAGGGATACCCACAGACTTCCTCGTCAGTATGCCAGGAATTACCATGGTCACACGAATACAGGTGGGTCCCCTGGAACGTGACCTCACTGATTTATTCTTATTATCGAACACAAACACAGGCTTAGAAAGCCATTGAGAACTTTCTTGATCAATCCACTTTATCTATTTAACATTGACACTTTTCTGGTTACAATTTTTCAATATCTTTTTTTTATTAAAACACAAATATATTTTTTATTTGATCACTTTTTTATTTACAAAAATTTGGGGACCGCAATGGGGCACAGCCTTCGGAACCATAGTATGCTAATTTTATTTATGGGTTTATGGGAGTAGTTTTATTTATCACAGCAACAATTCATATCGTTCATAATATCGTCTAGTACCGGCGAATTATTGACGATTTTGATTTTAATTTGGAGGGAGATTGAAAAATTCACTTTTTTCTTTCTTTAATTATCTTAAATAACACGACAAATATTAAAATTCTCACTTTTGAGCACCACATTAATATATTCACTTTTTTGGATTTACTCGTATATGACGGTAAAGAACTTACAATCTGACATCATACAGAAGCAGAATTATAGGGAACACACTGTGATGGCTCAAAGTTCCACCCGGCTCTTGATCAGAATATCCCAGGGGCTCAATTCTGAGATTAAAAAAACTATACTCAGATAATGAGGTGTTTCTGTCTCGTTGCAAAGGGGAGTGATGTCTGATAGGTTTTAGAGGAGGATACTAGCTAAGGATATAGCAACAGCTTTCGCTAAAGCCAGGATAATATGAGAGGAGTGAACATTGGTGTAAAAAAACTAGGAATACCATCCCTAAAAAGAGAAGCGGAACCATTGTCACAGATCGGACAAACAAAAAGTCCTTTCTTATTAGTACATAAAGATCCACAGTCTCAAGAATTGCCGCAGATAAGAATAATATCCTAAACATTGCATACATTATTTATAGACATGGACATCCGCCCAATACATAGAACAAGTACCAGATTTTATATCGGAAAGCCAAAACTTTGACATCTACACCTGTCACCAGTAGTTTAATTACTAAGTTCCAAATTTAACACACATACTACAAGCATGCCAAAAGGCTTTATAGAGGCGGGATGTTGCTCCATGTGCACAGTATGCATCCCAAAGGCAATACATTCATAGTAATACCATCTTAAGAAATACTACATAAATTTTCTTTCTCAATGTAACATCTCATTTGTTATCTATTTCTTTTCTGTGGCTGCGGGCCCAAACAAGTAGTGGGCGCCGCACTATAAGACCACTCAGAATATAGATATCTGGAACATGTACGTTTAACAGAAAAAGGGGAATTAAACATACCAGTTCCCAGGACACTTTATCACAAGTCATCATGGCCGGGCATCTAACATTTTTATTTTTTCTGCAATAGAACACATACCCTGCCACACCTAGAGGTGGCAATAGGGACAAATATTTAAAACAAGCAGAGATGTATTGGATATACACCCTCAAACTCTCACCCAACATGGCATTAACATGAATGGGGGAGCTTAAAACACTTCCGGCATGGTTGAATGTCGGGGGGGGTCTTGAGAGTGTGTCTCCATGAACTCAAATACTATTTTTCACTTATTAATTTTGTACTCGCCAAGATCATCAAAATCATGTTCAGTGATCCAGTCATTCTTGGATTCATGTATATTTACCATATATGTGCATAGGACATAGTTGCATAAGTACAAATGGCCTGAGATTGTTCTAATGGATTTATATGTAATGGTGGATTAATGTTGGCATGTCATCATATTGATCTCATATAATTTTGATCTTATATTTGTATACTTTTTTCAAGCAAACTAACATATTTTATGTCAAACAGAAATATTGTTTGCCTTCATTAACTTGAGACATCTCCCCCCCCCCCCCCCCAGAATTCTAGGTGACAATTGGATTTATACACATATTTTTTTATATTAGGTGCATGCACTTACTTGAATAGTTTTTATATTATATTAGTAAGTATTTGTTTAATGTCTTTGTCACCACTTGGTTTGTTGTTTTTGTGCATCACAATACCTTTTTGCCGACAAGGCTCTTCTCCACAAGTAAAGGCTTTAATTACAATCGGTGATTCATTAAGTGATTTCAACTGAGTATAACTGAAGTTCAGCCAATGACGGAGGGGGGCCAATGTACTCAAGGTCTGTGTTGAAGAGATTCAATTTTACTCTTTGATAAGTTCCTAACGGAACGGAAACCGCAGAGGATTATGAACTTTGTGATTGTCCAGCACAGTGTTTGCATTTAAAAGGTGATTTTATCGTCATCTACGGCTGAGTTCATATCCGCGCAGGGACCGCCAACATCTATTCACTTCACTCTTGAGGCCTTAGACCTTTAGTTCCTATTTTTGGATTAGATTTCTTATTTTTCACTTGGAACATTAGAATCCTTAGATTATTTGCCCAATGCTTGAAGCCCCGTATCGTAGTCTGTTGTCCCTGAAGAACTTTTGTTGTTTAGTTTTGGACTATCTCTAATTCTGCCTGGTCCAACCTCTTTTTGATGGTCGGTTCTAGTGTGAGCAGCTTATGTTTTCTTATATGGATCGAGCTGAACTTCATTTCTAAATATGATCATCTAGTTCAGCTAAGGTCAGTTCTTCGCTGATGCATCAAAAGCTTCATGAGAGCGAATGAACACTGGTCTAGAGGACGCTCCGGTCGCCATCTTGGAAATTCTCCAGCACGATTCCTGTCTGTTTGCCTGCTTGTTTCAACTTTCTGTGAGTAGGGTTTTAATTTACCCCCCCGGAGGTGTGTTTTTATCCACTATTAGCCAGTAATAAATTAGCTTGTCTTATACTGAGCCTTGCTAGAGGTTTTGTTTGTTTTGTCTTGTTGTTCTTGTGTAGTTTGTTTGTCTGTTTTTAGCTATCATTGTTGGCATACTGCACCATAATGTGTTTCTTTTTCTCTTTTCAATATTGCACTTCATGGACATGAGATCCTTTCTTCACCAGCTATATTAGGATTCATTTGGACTGTACACCATATGGTTTGGACTTTTCTAATATTGTTTTGTGGCGCCGGTATTCCTTTTTTCCTGTGTTCTCTCACTGACTGTACTGTCAGTTTTTACCTGGCTGCCAGTGATTATTTAATAGTAATTATTTATGTTAGCGCGTGTACCCCATCTTTTTTTTGATATAACACCAAGATACAATTACAAATCACAAGCAGCCAAATATAAAAAATACAAATTAGCGCATTTATATATATATAAAGGTGGGCCATAATAGCTCACTCAAGGATTCCTGGAATAAATATTGGACTTACCCATCTGAATTGCTTCTGGGGGGAGCATTGACCTGAAGATGGTGGCCATATTGTCAGATGGGGTAAGTCCAATATTTTATCCAGGAATCCATTGAGTGCTATTATGGCCACCTTTATATATATATTATGCGTAATTGTATTTTTTATATTTGGCTGCTTGTGATTTGTAATTGTATCTTGTGTTTATATAGCAAAAAAAGATGGTGTAAACAGCGCTAACAATAAATAATTACTATTAAAATAATCACTGGCAGCCAGGTAAAAACTGACAGTACAGTCAGTGAGAGAACACAGGAAAAAAGGAAATACCGGCGCCACAAAACAATATAGAAAATCCAAACCATATGGTGTACAGTCCAAATGAATCCTAATATAGCTGGTGAAGAAAGGATCTCATGTCCATGAAGTGCAATATATGAAAAGAGAAAAAGAAACAAATTATGGTGCAGTATGCCAACAATGATAGCTAAAAACAGACAAACAAACTACACAAGACAAACAAGACAAACAAACAAAAACACTCTAGCAAGGCTCAGTATAAGACAAGGCTAATTTATTACTGGCTAATAAGTGGATAAAATCACACCTCCGGGGGGGTAAAATTAAAACCCTACTCACAGAAAGCTTGAAACAAGCAGGCAAACAGACAGGAATCGTGCTGGAGAATTTCCAAGATGGCGACCGGAGCGTCCTCTAGACCAGTGTTCATTCGCTCTCATGAAGCTTTTGATGCATCAGCGAAGAATGACCTTAGCTGAACTAGATGATCATATTTTAGAAATGAAAGTTCAGCTCGATCCATATAAGGAAAACATTAAGCTGCTCACACTAGAACCGACCATCAAAAAGAGGTTGGACCAGGCAGAATTAGAGATAGTCCAAACTAAACAACAAAAGTTCTTCAGGGACAAACAGGACTACGATACGGGCTGTCAAAGACATTGGGCAAAATAATCTAAGGATTCTAATGTTGCCAAAGTGGAAAATAAGAAATCTAATCCAAAATTAGGAACTAAAGAGTCTAAGGCCTCAAGGAGTGAAGTGAATAGAATGTTGGCGGTCACTGCGCGGATAGGAACTCAGCCGTAGATGAAGATAAAATCAGCTTTTATTCAAACATGGTGCTGGACATCACAAAGATTCATATCCTCTGACGGGTTCCGTTCCGTTAGGAACTTTATCAAAGAGTAAATTGAATCTATTCACACAGACCTTAAGTAGGCAGGCCCCCCTCCGTCATTGGCTGAAAACTTCAGTTAACTCAGTTGAAATCAATTAATGAATCACTGATTGTAATTAAAGCCTTACGTGGAGAAGAGCCTTGTCTGCAAAAAGGTATATTGTGAATGCACAAAAACACAAAAACAAGTGGTGACAAAAGACAATTAACAAATACTTACTAATATAATATTAAAAACTAATTCAAGTAATGTGCAGCAACCTAGATATAAAAAAATATATGTTATAATCAATTCCTGAAATAAAACTTTAATTAAAAAACAATGATTGAAATAAAGAACAAAAAAAATATATAAGATGATGTAGGAGAAAAGGGGGAAAATACAGGAAAAAAACATTAATATATGACTATAAAAAATCAATAATTAACAAATGTGGACAAGCATATAGGTGAAAGAAGCAAACGCAGAGTTAAAATATACTAATATAATGTATAAGGAGTACAAGATAATAATCATCCATAAAACCATAAACTGCTGAATGATTATTAAGTATGATTCTAATTGATCAACAAAGTGGGGTTAGTTGACAGTCAATATTCAAAACCCATAGGGAAGCCGGTTTTGGAGAATGAAGATCAATACGCCTCACTACGTTACAAAGATGGACATGATCACCACCCCTAGGTTGACCTATTAATAATTCAATACCTAAAAATGAAAAAAGTCCTGTCCCTCCCATGATCACATTCAGAGAAGTGTTTGGACAAACAATGGATGATTTGTATCTTTCATTTTATGAGTCTAAATGCTTAACATCCTGACCTAAGAGCTGATCGTTTTCCCAAACTCTTTGCCGCGAGCCAATGTTATAAGATATATTCACAAATTGCTTTTGCAATTTATAAAGCTGTTAATATAAACTTCCTAGTTTTTTCTCTATCTACCAACCCATGTGACTGCCGGACAAAATATCCTTAAAGAAAGTTTTTGGATGGACTTCATGTATTTACAACAGTTGCTACAGGATACCCACACAGTTGAAAGAACCTCTGGTGATATAAGATTTACCTGCCTACTGGGGAATAGTAAGTCATGGGGAGAAACACATCTGATCCAATTGTTCCGCTCTTACTGATATACAAATTTAGGGATTCCGATTACAATATATGTCTTCAAGGATAGGGTCCATACTATAGAAGTTCCAAGTATTGGAAATAGATGGAGTTAATTTTTTCCACTTTGGTTATTGAACTGACGGCAAATAACACTGGACATTTATCAATAGATTTTAGCTCCCAATCAAATATTTTGCTTGTTCGCAATATTCTCTGTACGTTACACCAAGTTGAGAAGTCTCCATGAAAACTAGTAGGCAACAATGTGCCCTCTCCGTATTAAGGCATATCAAAAGCCTTATCAATATAAGATGAGTATAACCTCAACTGAACAACCGTTTTTACAAAATCCTCAAACTGAGAAAGAAAGGCATCCGGAGTGGAGCAGTTCCTCTCAGGCCTGATGAACTTTAAATTTTCTCTCATGTGTAAACATCTCATGTTTTTATCTATATTCTTTTCTGTGGCTGCGGGCACAAGTATGTGGGCGCGCACTTATAAACCACTCAGAATAAGAATAGCTGAACATGTACGTTTAATCAAAGAAAAGGACTTAAAACCATCCAGTTCCCAGACACTTTACACAATGTCCCTCATGGCGGCATTCAAAATGTTTCTTTTCTGCAATAGAACATACCCGCCCACCCAAGGTGGCATAGGGGAAAATACTTTAAAACAAGCAAGAGGATGTATTGGATATACCACCCTCACACTCTCCACCACATGGCCATTCATTAACCATGAATGGAGCTTAAACACTTCCTGCATGGTTGAATGTCGGGGGGGGTCCTGATGAGAGTGTGTCTCCATGATCTCAATATACTTTTCACTTATATTTTAGTTACTGCAAGATCATCAATCATGTTCATAGTGTCAGCCATTCTTGAGATCATGTTATATTTACAATATGTGCATAGGAACTAGTGTCTATAAGTACAAATGGCTTGATATTGTCTTAAGTGATTTATATGTTAATGTGATTAATGTTGTGCATGTCATCATATTGGACTTCTCATTATAATTTTGATATTATATTTGTATTACTTTTTTCAATGCATAATAACATTTTTATTATGCTGTAACATGAAATATTTTTTCCTCATTAACTCTTATCATGAATTTAGGTGCAATTGATTATAACATATATTTTTTATATCTAGGTTGCTGCACATTACTCGAATTTGTTTTTAATATTATATTATTACTATTTGTTAATTGTCTTTTGTCACCACTGTGTTGTGTGTTTTTGTGCCTTCAACAATATACCTTTTTGCAGACAAGGCTCTTCTCCACGTAAGGCTTTTAATTAGAATCAGTGATTCATTAATTGATTTCAACGGAGTGAACTGAAGTTTTCAGCCAATGACGGAGGGGGGGCCTGCCTACTTAAGGTCTGTGTGAATAGATTCAATTTACTCTTTGATAAAGTTCCTAACGGAACGAAACGCGTCAGAGGATATAATCTTTGTGATGTCCAGCACCATGTTTGAATAAAAGCTGATTTATTCTTTCATCTACGGCTGATTTCCTATCCCGCGCAGTTGCCCGCCAAACATATCTATTTACTTACACTAGCTTACTTCTATGGTGGTGGGCACGCTAGGATCCCCTGCTCTCTACGGACGACGTCACGGTACCTCCTCACTCTGTCAGTGCCGGGGTTTGCTGGGACACGTGACGCGTCGTGGGAAAACCTCCGGAGCAAACCAGGTCAGCGATGGCGATGACATCATACTGAAAGCGCAGCACCTGTGGAGCAAAGACGGGAGTTCCCCGAGGGAGCAGTGAAGACACCAGCGGGTAAGGGCAGCAGGGCATCGGTTGGTGGTTCGTGAGTACAGGAGGGGAGTTCTGGAAAGGGCTTCTCATCCTGTCTCTTACTAGCCCATGCACAACGGGCCCCCTCCTAGGTATTTCAAGTCTGCTTTCCGTTCCCCATTTCAATGCTAATGAACGCTTAAAACTTTAATTGCAGTGGGATCGCTTCTATCTACTTCATGTAACATCCAAGTGTGTTTATTACCCATATCTAGTTACAACACCACTTCCAAGAGCACCGAGCACATGGGGTTTATCCCCTTACTTTATAGACTGTTCTTTTGTCCTGGTAGCTCAGAGTGTGTATGTTCATATATAACATTGTTTCATTTAACAATTACCTGTTCGGAAGGTCTAATATATGGGTTATACTTCCTTTATAATCTAAAACACCTTGGATGATTTTTTTACAAGGAACTCAGCCATTTGTTCTATTTTTATAATTAAAAAGGACTTGTTCTTTATAAACAACATAATACATTTTCTTTGCACAAATGGAGGAGTCTAGTGGGGAAGAAAATACAGGATTGAATCCAGTGACATACCTATGTGTTTACTGCGGGGATGATACTAAAAGATTAGAAAAGCCACACATTTATTTGATGGGATCTCTGATGTGATTTGTGACGAACCCTCTGATTTGACTCATCATTTTGTTTAAATTAAATAAAAGCTTCTGGTTGAGAATATTAGACTCTGGTGGGATATCACCTCATGGAGAACTACATAAGATGACAACAGATTCCAAAGGGCCTGAGAATTAAAAAAGTTCCATCATTTGGCTTTATGAGCAAGCAGTTTGAACAAGACTGGATTGATCCTAAAATATGTTCTGTAAAACTGATGAATCTAATATTCAAACAAAAAATATTGAAAAATCAAGCCTAATGGTGGAAATTAATAATCTCAGGTCAAAATTACAGCCATTTAGCAAAGGGACCAATTCGTCAAAAATGACAAAACATTGTCTTCTAATGTAGAAATAAGTGAAGACATAATCAGCGATAAAAACATCTAAATTTTGAAAGGGGGTCGCATTGATTATGTCAAAACCAAGTTTATTGTTGGCAAAAAACCTACAAGGTGAGGGAATTTACTGGCTCTAGTACTCCCAAAGCTAAAAAAATATCAAAAAAGAAAAATAGAAAATTACCAAATAAATCTATTTAAAAAAAATAAACGGGGTAGAAACATCTAGCTTTGAATCTGATTTTTCAGATCCAGATTCTAGAGCTCACTCAGTCTCTTTTGAAGATCACGGGACCACTTAGGGATCGAGGGACCTCCAAATATTCCGACAATGCCACTACCTTCATTCACTCAACATAAAAATTCTAAGGGATCTGGGCAACCCTCGTCGGTTTTTTAGAATGGGGGCCAAAAGCCGGGGGAGAACGCGTAGATCCAAGAGAAAATGAGGGGGGCAGAGGAAGGTCCAAACGAAAGAAATACGACTAGGAAAGCCATAATAATACCATAATCTATCGGGTAGACTTAACCTAGAACAAAACTATCAGTTCT
Source organism: Ascaphus truei (assembly GCA_036426205.1). Lineage (NCBI taxonomy): Eukaryota > Metazoa > Chordata > Amphibia > Anura > Ascaphidae > Ascaphus > Ascaphus truei. The sequence continues at coordinate 125,605 of WSYH01000620.1, read as the reverse complement.
GAATAAGGGATTGGGGTTTCTCCTAGCCAGAATTCCAGTTATTCCAGACGGTCATAGACCTACAAAACTTTACTAGAAAATTGTCCTTGAAGAAAATGATGTCACACCAGAAAACAGATTTGAAGTAACAGAACCTTTGGAGGATCCTGAACAACTAGTTGACTTATCTATTACCAATGATGTCCAGTTTTGAACTTTAGGAAGAAACTTACACTTTCCGAATGGACTCTTATTAGAACTGCAAGGAGAAACCCCTCACTACATACAGTCAGCCATTTTTTGGCCATGAGGACTCGGGTATATTGTCCCAAATCAAGTTTGTGCCCGAACTCAATAGGGGCCTTCCATTAATCTATTTGAACAACTGGTTGAACGGGACTTGCGTATATTATCCAAAGGTTTTTCTAGCTCTTATGTTAAATCTGGAAATTTGTCTTTATAGAAGTTCAACAAATGAATGTACAAAAAAGAACATAACATAGTTCTCAAGAATGCGGACAAGGGGGGGCATTAGTTATATTGTCAAATCCCAATATCATGCTGAAGCCATCAGACAATTGGGAGATAGAACACACTATCATAGTCTCAAAGGTGATCCTATATCTGAGTACCGTCTTGAGCTATTAGAATGCTTGAGATGGGTAAAATTCTAATGTCATTTAACAAAAAAGAGTTTCTATTCTTTCCTGTCCAATCCCGTGATTCCGGTATTCCACCATCTCCCAAAGATCCATAAATCGTGGTGGACCCTCCTGGTCGACCCATTATGGCGAGCATTGGATCTTTGGGAGATGGGTTATCGCGGTATGTGGACAGGTTTTACAACCCCTGGGGTTCAAATTACCATCCTTTATCGGATACCAACAGACTTCCTCGTCAGTATGCAGGAATACCATGGTCACACGAATACAGGTGGGTCACCATGGACGTGACCTCCCTGTATTCTCATTATCGAACACAAACACGGCTTAGAAGCCATTGAGCACTTTCTTGATCAATCCACTTATCTATTTCACATTGCACTTTTCTGTTAAATCAATATCTTTTTATTAACACACAATTATTTTTTATTGTTCACTTTTATTTACAAAATTTGGGTACCGAATGGGCACAAGCTTCGCACCAGTATGCTCAATTTATTATGGGTTTATGGGAGTCCCGTTTTATTATCACAAGCAAACAATTCATATCGTCATAATATCGTCTATTACCGGCGATATATTGACGATTTGATTTTCATTTGGAGGGGGAGATGAAAATTCACTTTTTCTTTCTTTATTTATCTAACAATAACACGTACAATATTAAATTCACTTTTGAGCACACATTAATCATATTCACTTTTTGGATTTACTCCTGTATATTGACGGTAAATAGAACTATACAATCTGACATCTAAAGGAAGCAGAATTCTAGGAACACACGTTATGTGTTCAAAGTTCCCACCCACGGTCTTTGATCAGAAATATCCCAGGGGCTCAATTCATAGATTAAAAAAACTATACTCAGATAATGAGTGTTTCTGTCTCGGCAAGGGAGATGTCTGATAGGTTTTTAGAGCGAGGATACTCAGCTAAGGATTAGCAACAGCTTTCGCTAAAGCAGATCATACTGAGAGGAGTGAACTTGTGTGTAAAAAAACTAGGAATACATCCCTAAAAGAGGATAGAGAACCATTGTGAAGATCGGACAATACAAAAAGTCCTTTCTTTATTAGTACATTACAGATCACAGTCTCAAGATATTTGCAGAATATATCTAACAACATGGCAACTATTATTAGACAATGACATCCGCCCAATACTAGAACAAGTACCAAGATTTTCATATCGGAAAGCCAAAACTTGGCATACACACCTGTCACCCAGGATGTTTAATTCTAGTCCAATTTAACACACATTACAAGCATTCCAAAAGGCTTTATAGATGCGGGAGTTGCTCCATGTGCCAGTAGCATCCCAAAGCAAATACATTTCATATAATACCAATTCTAAGAATACTACATAAATTTTTTCTCAATTGTAACATCTATTTGTTATCTATATTTCTTTTCTGTGGCTGCGGGCACAAGTATGTGGGCCCGCACTATAAGACCACTCAGAATAAGAAAGTGATGAACATGTACGTTAATCAAGAAAGGGACTTAAACCATCCAGTTTCAGAAACTTTACACAATGTCCTCATGGCGGCATTCAAAATGTTTCTTTTCTGCAATAGAAACACATACCCTGCCACCTAGAGGTGGCAATAGGGAAAATACTTTAAACAAGCAAGAGATGTATTGGATATACACACCTCAACACTCTCCACCCACACTGGCATTCATAACCATGAATGGGAGCTTAAACACTCCTGCATGGTTGAATTTCGGGGGGGTCTTGAGAGTGTGTTCCATGCATCTCAATACTTTTCACTATTAATTTTAGTTACTGCAAGATCACTCAAAATCATGTTCAGTGATCCAGTCATTCTTGAGATCATGTATATTTCACTATATGTGCATAGGACATAGTTGCTATAAGTACAAATGGCCTGTGATATTGTCTTAATGTGATTATTGTTAATGTGATTAATGTTGTGCATGTCATCATATTGATTCTCATTATAATTTTGAATTAATTTGTATTACTTTTTTCAATGCATAAACTAACATTTATTATGCTTAAACATGAAATATTTTTTCCTCATTAACTTTATCATGAATTCTAGGTGCAATTGATATAAACAATATATTTTTTATATCTAGGTGCTGCACATTACTCGAATTTGTTTTTAAATATTATATTATTATATTTGTTATGTCTTTTGTCACCACTTGTTTGTGTGTTTTGTTGCACACAATAACCTTTTTGCAGACAAGGCTCTTCTACGTAAGGCTTTAATTAGAACTCAGTGATTCATTAATTGATTTCAACTGAGTTAAACGAAGTTTTCAGCCAATGACGGAGGGGGGCTGCTACTTAAGGTCTGTGTGAATAGATCAATTACTCTTTGATAAAGTTCCTAACGGAACGAAACGCGTCAGAGGATATGAATCTTTGTGATGTCCAGCACCATGTTTGAATAAAAGCTGATTTATCTTCATTACGGCTGAGTTCCTATCCGCGCAAGTGACCGCCAACACATTCTATTCACTTCACTACTCTACTTCTATGGCGTGGGGCACGCTAAGGATCCCTGCTCTACAGGACGTACGTCACGGTACCTCCTCCTCTGCAGTCGCGGGGTTTGCTGGGACAACGTGACGCGTCGTGGGAAACACCTCGGAGCAACCAGGTCAGCGATGGCGATGACATCATACTGAAGCGTCTAGACCTGTGGAGAAAAGACCGGGAGGTTCCCAGAGGAGCAGTGAAGACACCAGGCGGGGTAAGGGCAGCAGGCATCGGTTGGTTGATTGTGAGTAAGGAGGGGAGTTCTTGAAAGGGCTTCTATCCTGTCTCCTACTAGCCCCATGCACAACGGGCCCACCTCTAGGTATTTCAAAGTCTGCCTTCCGTCCCCATTCAATGCTAATGAACGCTTAAAAAACTTTAATTGCAGTGGGATCGCTTCTACATCACTTCATGTTAACATCCAAGGTGTGTTTATTAACCCATATCTAGTTACACACACTTTCCAAGAGCATCCGAGCACTATTGGGTTACTCCCCTTACTTATAGACTGTCTTTTGTCCTGGTAGTCAGAGTGTGTATGTTCATATTAAACATGTTTCATTTCAACATTACCTGTCGGAGGTCTAATATATGGGTTATACTTCCTTATATATCTAAACACCTGTGAGATTTTTTACAAGGAACTCAGCCATTTGTTCATTTTTATAATTAAAAAGGACTGTTCTCCTTAAACACATAATACTTTTCTTGCACAACATGCGGAGTTCTAGTGGGGGAAGAAAATACAGGATTGAATCCAGTGGACAATCACATGTGTTTACCTGCGGGGATGATACTAAAAGATTAAGAAAAGCCACACATTTATTTGATGGGATCTCTGATGTGATTTGTGACGAACCTCTGATTTGACTATCATTTTGGTTAAAATTGAAAAGCTTCTGGTTGAAATATTAGACTCTGGTGGGATATCACCTCAAGGGAGAACTACCTAAGATGCAACCGGATTCCAAAGGGCTGAGAATTAAAAAAGTTCCACATTTGGCTTATGAGCAAGCAGTTTGACAAAGACTGGATGATATCTAAATATATGTTCTGTAAAAATGATGAATCTAATTATTCAACAAAAAAAAAAAATTGAAAAATCAAGCCTAAGTGGGAAATACTAACTCAGGGTCAAAATTACAGCCATTTAGCAAAAGGGACCAATTCGTCACAAAATGACAAACACGTCTTCTAATGTAGAAATAAGGAAGACTAAATCAGCGATAAAAAAACAATCTAAATTTTGAAAGGGATCGCATTGATTATGTCAAAACCAAGTTTATTGTTGGCAAAACCTACAATGGTGAGGGGAATTTACTGGCCTCTAGTACTCCCAAAGCTAAAAAAAATATCAAAAAGAAAATAGAAAATTACCAAATAAATCTATTTAAAAAAATACAGGGTAGAAAAATCTAGCTTTGAATCTGATTTTCAAGATCCAGATTCTAGAGCTCACCTCAGTCTCTTTTGATAGATCACGGGACAACTCTAGGGATCGAGGGGACCCCAAATATTCCGACAATGCCAACTACACTCATTCACTCAACATAAAATCTAAGGATCTGGGCAACCCCTCGTCGGTTTTTTAGACATGGGGCCCAAAAAGCCGGGGGAAACGCGTTAGATCCAAGAGGAAATGAGGGGGGAAGGAAGGTCCCAACGAAAGAAATACGACTTAGAGCCCATAGATAATACCATAATCATCTAAGGGGTAGACTTAACCCTAGAACAACTATCAGTTCTGATAAGGGATTGGGGTGTTTGCTCCTAGCCGAATTTCCAGTTCATCCAGACGGTCATAGGACTACAAAAAAATTTACTAGAAAATTGTCCTTGAAGAAAATGATGTCAACCAGAAACAGTTTGAAGTAACAGAACTTGGAGGATCTGAACAACTAGTTGACTTATCTTTACCAATGATGTCCCAGTTTTGAACCTTTGTAAGAGAGAGAAACTGTACACTTTCCGATTATGGACTCCTTATTAGCACTGCAAGGAGAACCCCACTACATAACAGTCAGCCATTTTTTGGCCATGAGGACTCGGGATATTGTCCAAACTCATTGTTTTTGCCCGACTTCAATAGGGGGCCTTCCATTTAATCTATTGAACAACTGTTTGAACGGGACTTGCGTAATTATCCAAAGGTTTTTCTAGGCTTTATGTTAATTCTAGGAAATTTCGTCTTATATAGAAGTTCAACAAATGAATGTATCAAAAAAGAAGACAACATAGTTCTCAAGAATGCGGACACAGGGAGGGGGCAATAGTATATTGTCCAAATCCCCATATCATGCTGAAGCCATCAGACAATTGGAGATAGAAACACCTATATAGTCTCAAAGGTGATCCTATATCTGAGTACCGTCTTGAGCTGACTATTAGAATGCTTGAGATGGGTTTAAAATTCTAAATGTCATTCACAAAAAGAGTTTATCTTTCCTGTTCACATCCGTGTTCCGGTATTCCACATCTCCCAAAGATCCATAAATCGCTGGTGGACCCTCCTGGGGACCCATTATTGCGAGCATTGGATCTTGGGAATGGTTATCGCGGATGTGGACAGGTTCTTACAACCCCTGGTGTTCAAAATACCATTCCTTATCAGGGATACCACAGACTTCCTCGTCAGTATGCAGGAATTACCATGGTCACACGAATACAGGTGGGTCCCCATGGACGTGACCTCCTGATTTATTCTTATTATCGAACACAAACCAGGCTTAGAAGCCATTGAGACTTTCTTGATCAATCCACTTTATCTATTTACATTGCACTTTTCTGTTACAATCAATATCTTTTTTTTATTAAAACACAATTATTTTTTATTTGATTCACTTTTTATTTACAAATTGGGGATCCGCAATGGCACAAGCTTCGGACCATAGTATGCTAATTTTATTTATGGGTTTATGGGAGTCACGTTTTATTTATCACAGCAACAATTCATATCGTCATAATATCGTCTATACCGGCGAATATATTGACGATTGTTGATTTTACATTTTGGAGGGAGATGAAAATTCACTTTTTTCTTTCTTTAATTATTCTTAACAATAACAAGATAAATATTAAATTCACTTTTGAGCACCACATTAATCATACTTACTTTTTGGTTTACTCCGTAATGAGGTATAGAACTATACAATCTGACATCTACAGGAAGCAGAATTAGGAACACACTGTATGCTCAAAGTTCCCACCCCGGTCTTGATCAGAAAATATCCAGGGGCTCAATTCTTAGATTAAAAAAATTATACTCAGTAATGAGGTGTTTTCTGTCTCGTGCAAAGGGAGATGTCTGATAGGTTTTTAGAGCGAGGATACTCAGCTAAGGATATAGCAACAGCTTTCGCTAAAGAGGATTAATAATGAGAGGAGTGAAACTTGTGTTAAAAACTAGGAATTACATCCCTAAAAGAGAAGAGAACCATTGTCAAGATGGACAATACAAAAAGTCCTTTCTTTATTAGTACATACAGATCACAGTCTCAAGATATTGCAAAGAATAATATCTTAAACATTGGCATAGATTATTATTGACAGACATCCGCCCAATAATAGAACAAAGTACCAAGATTTTCATATCGGGACAAGCCAAAACTTTGCATTACCACCTGTCACCCAGTAGGTTAAATCTTAAGTTCCAATTTAACAAAACACTACAAGCATTCCTAAAGGCTTTTATAGATGCGGGGAGTTTGCTCCATGTGTCCAGTATGCATCCCAAAGCAAATACATTTCATATAATACCCATTAAAGAAATACTACATAAATTTTTTTCTCAATGTGAACATCTCATTTGTTATCTATATTCTTTTCTGTGGCTGCGGGCACAAGTAGTGGGCCGCCACTATAAGACCACTCAGAATAAGAATATCTGAACATGTACTGTTTAATCAGAAAAGGGATTAAACATATCCAGTTCCCAGACAACTTTTCACAATGTCTCATGGCGGGCATTAACATTTTTATTTTTCTGCAATAGAACACATACCCTGCGCCACCCTAGAGGTGGCAATAGGGAAAATACTTTAAACAAGCAAGAGATGTATTGGATATACACCCTCAAACACTCTCCACCCACATGGCATTAACCATGAATGGGAGCTAAACACTTCCGCATGGTTGAATGTGGGGGTGTCTTGAGAGTGTGTCTCCATGAATCTCAATTACTTTTTCACTTATTAATTTTTGTTACTCGCAAGATCATCAAAAATCATGTCTCAGTATCCATCATTCTTGAGATCATGTATATTTCATATAATGTTGCATAGGACATAGTTGCCATACATTACAAATTGGCTTGATATGTTCTTACTGTGATTTATATGTTAATGTGATTATGTTGTGTCATGTCATCATATTGATTCCTCATTATAAATTTTGATATTATATTGTATTTACTTGTTCAATGCATAACTACACATTTTATGCTTCAAACAGAAATATTGTTTGCCTTCATTAACTATGAGACCACTCCCCTCCCCCCCCCCCCCCCCCCCCCCCCCCCCATGATTTAGGTTGCAATTGGATTGATCTTGCAGTAACTAAAATTAATAAGTGAAAAAGTATATTGAGATTCATGGAGACACACTCTCAAGACCCCCCCGACATTCAACCATGCAGGAAGTGTTTAAGCTCCCATTCATGGTTAATGCCATGTGGGTGGAGAGTGTTGAGGGTGTATATCCAATACATCTCTTGCTTGTTTAAAGTATTTTCCCTATTGCCACCTCTAGGGTGGCAGGGTATGTGTTCTATTGCAGAAAAATAAAAATGTTGAATGCCGCCATGAGGACATTGTGTAAAGTGTCTGGGAACTGGATGGTTTAAGTCCCTTTTCTTGATTAAACGTACATGTTCAGATATTCTTATTCTGAGTGGTCTTATAGTGCGGCCCACATACTTGTGCTATTCTTATTCTGAGTGGTCTTATAGTGCGGCCCACATACTTGTGCCCGCAGCCACAGAAAAGAATATAGATAACAAATGAGATGTTACAATTGAGAAAAAAATTTACGTGTGTCTACAGCAACAGGCTGGTTTTCATATATCCTTTTGCAGGATATTCATATATTGGCGCCAGTGAGATACTTTCCCTTTCCATAACTAAGTTCTGACAAAGGGGGTCAGTGTTTGGTTTTTTGTATTTGGCAGCCTTATGCATGTTTGGTATATTTATTACAGTAAGGAATATATACTCGCGTCATGTTCATGTGGGTAGCGCTGCCTGTTTTGTTGTTTTTGCGTCCCTACAGTAGGTACAAATAATTTTACCACCAAGGCTCCTTTAGAGTGTGGAGGATGCAAAATTTGTAAACATATGAACCTTACTAACAATCTTCGGGGTCTCATTCTAGTGAAGTCATTTCAATAAAATTCATCTTAACGTTAACACACAATATGTATTTACTTGTTAAACTTGGGGTGTGGAAGAAAGTACAAGAGGAACTACCAGAGCTCTTTAAAACTAGGTGTGGACCACCCGTTAGATTAATTAAAAAGAAAGATTGCTCACACCCAGATCGAAACATTTCCGGAATGTTAAAGATGGGGGGGATTAATGATTACAGTTGAATGGATTGAGAGAGTGTATACTACAGGAGCGAAGGGGAGACAGACTACATTTTGAGGCAGGGAAAGCTATGGATATCAGTGCTGAAAGCCCCGTCTCGCCGCAGTCTGAATGTAGAGTGGAATCTTAGCCACTTCTTGAATCGAAGTAGATGATTTGTAGATAACTTTCGGGTGGGTCTTGAGGTTGGCTTATATGTGTCCACCCCTTTTTTGTGGTTGTGGTCTCGTTCTGTTTTCTAGGGTGTATACATTACAACCTAGATGTTAATTATGTCGGACTAATGTTCTTGTTCTTGTTGATGGTGACACACCTCTAGGTCTTATCACAGTTATGACTAAATGATGAAGATATTGTGTTCCAATTCAGTCAAATTTTCACGTACAGACAGTTAGTGGTCTGTGTCCACCTTTTTTCTTCCACTCTTTTTTTATCCCTCTCTCCCCAGTTCTCTTTTTTCTCCCCCCCTCATCCCACCACAATTTCCTTATTCTCCCCTTCCTTCCATTCCCCCCTCTCCCACCATTTTTTATCTTCTTGGTTTTTGTTTTGTGGTGTTTCACTAACATGCAGGAGCTCAGTTTTTATTACGATAAAGAACATGTGGTTGATTAAAAAATTGATCAATGGTTGATACAGAGCGTGCTATCTCCCTGAACCTGCAAGCACTTGGAAGAAGGATTGCATTCATAGTGGATGATATATAATATAAATGATTACTTCTTGTTGTTTTAAATTTTGAGGATTACTTGTAATTTAAAGGTTATATTCACATCCCCATAGGTGCTATATTAGATCTGCCCTAATGATGATGGAGTTTTAGGGTGATTGTGGTGGATATTCATGTTGTGTGTGCGGTGATGTTAAGGGGGGTGGGTACAGGGACCTTGCGATTTATTACCCCTTATATAGGTTGGATTCTTACAGAAGGATAGTACCTCATTCTTTGTATGGTGATACTCTAGCACGGGGGTGCTATACAAAGAGGAGTGTAGAGTTCCAAATTGGATCAGGTTTGTTGTGTTTATGCTCGTGGGCCTGGGCCAATTGGTGAGGAGTTTTGGGACCAGGAGGGTGCGGCGCCTCAGCTGGGGTTGTCTTGGCTGCTGCCGATCCGGGCCAATTGGCTTCAACGTTATTGCCAGGGGGCGGGAGCAGGAGAGGAACATAGCAGGTGTAGCACTTAACCTTGGGGAGCTATTCTAGGGGCGCATGAGCGCTAGTTGGATGGGGGATTTGGTTATGCACATACCCGAGGGTCACGGGGCTGTTGCATGAGCGGGTGGCCTATATGACGTGACAACGCGGCGCGGGGTGTGTTGTCGGAAATTAGTAATCATTATCTCTTCTGCGGTGGTATATATAGAGGTCTCTGTACCCTGAACCTTATTATTCCGTTGATAAAGGACACTCTTGTCTAAACGCGGAGAGGGTTGTCACCTCTTGTGTTGATGTTTTGTTTTGTATGGAATAAATAATTTTTTATTTTATCACCAAGACTTCCCTGAAAGGCGCTGATTTCTTCTTTCTCTACCATTGCGATTCTGCTCGCGGCGGGCCCGCCACTGCGGACTCTTCAAGACTTCATGGAGTGGGTAAGATTTCCAGATATTTTTATGTGATTTATGGATATGGATGAGTACCAGGACATATTTGACTTCTCCAATGAGGTTACATCAAGGTGAATTGAGCATTTGATTGTTTTGCCTGCAGGAGAAGTTATATTGTATTTGACAGGTCACTCACAGATCCACTTTATCATCTACCCACTCCGTAGTATGTCTTTGATTGAGCCCTATACTTATGGTTTAATTGCATGAAGATTTCACCGTCTTTGGAGAACCCACCCTCTATACATATCGAACTAAATAGGATGACTTGGAAAAAGGTACAGTATATTTATGCCAAATTTTTTATAATCGCACATAATGGTGTAAAACATATATCTACTATGTGAAAGAGAAGATTACATAATATGCCTTTATAAAAATAAAAAACGAATCAGGGTAGACTGATTCCATTGAAACTCACATTTAAAAAAAATGTAAAACAGCGTTTAGGAAACAGGGGCTTAGCAAGCAAAGCATTTCTCACCACACCTCTCCAGCACCGACTCGATCACTGCTACTTGTGCCCGTCTGTGATACTATTGCCTTCTCTGACCTCAGGATGTTGGTTACAGATTCAGCATTATGGTTGGCCATGCTGCCCTCACGAAATCCGTGTGACACTTTTTTTTTTCAATCTGTTCACGAGGAGTGCCAGTAAACGGCCCTCGGTATTACACAGCAGGGGCACTGCATCTGAAAGGGACTCCTGCTTGTACATCCTACCAACTGCATGTCGGTAAGAGACGCAAAGTAAGAGTGAGACTGATTCAGTCACTCTCCCTGCGGGCCTGTAGGAATCGGCTTTCTCTCGCTTCCCACACAAAGCACCTCTCTCCGCAAGGAGTCCCTGGACCACAAAATAATCTGCCTTACCGGTCTCCACGGCTCCCTCGCCTGCCACCGCGTCGGGATCACTCCTTCGGACGATTCCTCTCCTCAGCACCGGGCGGCGGCCCACTCCCCTCCTACACGACACGCCAGCCCCAGCGTTATGTGAATGCATTCTCAGTTTACAGAGCACACGCCTACAGAGCACTTACCACGCTTTCTGCAGCGAGGCGTTCGCCCCCAAGCATCACACAGTTCAAGGCAAATCAATGAATTACACTCAGCTGGGCTGTAACACCTCTCTCATATCAGGGGGAGGCTCCTGCAGTCCTCCAGGCCTGCCTCCTGTTCCCATTGGCCTGCCCAGCGTTATTAGGCCTGTGCTTCCCATCACTACTCGCTCGACATAGTTCTGTATGGAGCATTTGACTATTTCTCTAGTGACACCTCAGGTATTGACGCGGATTGGAACGACTACCCCCTCTGGTCTCGACTTGGCTCTACTTGGACTTCGTGACTTCTGGATCCTGACCCTGGCAACGGCAATAACACTCCTTCTCTACTACCTCCGTACCGGCAAGTATTGTCTCACTACTATACCTGCCTGGCAACAATAACACCACACTTCCGGACACGCTCCCTTGCTGACAGTGCGTGTATTCCTACGTCCCACCCCACCCAGGGGGACGGGTCTAGTCTGCGGGCAGCACGGCGTAACATTTAGTCCGAGCCCACAAGATAGCAGACCAGATCGAAACTACAGACAGTTTCTCTCTAATCTGCTTCAGCAAACCAGGCCATGGCGGATAAATTGTGGCACTGATACGCCAGGTCGCTTTGTACTCTCAGACAGGGTACCAATTACGACCCCGCCAGAGATGTAAGCCCCACTCCGCAAGACACAGTTAGCAGTCTCAGATGTTAGGATCCCCCCCCAAGCCTAATGCGGTGAACCGCAAGATGTGTGGGTTTCTAAACCAGTGTGAGTGCAGTTTGAAATGGCTCCCCCATCTCTACAATATGATCGCAGAAAAGTAGCCTACATTATATCTCTCCTCACTGGCAGCGCCCTGGCTTGGCTTCCCCGGTTTGGGAGCGACGTTCTGACCTTACGCAAGATTACCCAGCATTTAAAGCGAGTTTCAAAGGGTATTCGATTCCCCCGTCGTCGGGAGTGGCATCTGTTTTCTCTCTCCAGATCACGCAGGGCGGCGAACGGTGACGCATATGGCTGTGGAATTCGGACTCTAGCAGCTGAGACTAACTGGGGACAAGAGGCTTTGTCCTCCCGTATGCTGGCAAGCCTGGCAGATACCATCAAGGACGAACTCTCTCGCGAATACAGGCCGGATCAACTGGAGGTCCTGATTGATTTGGCCATCGCGAGTGGATCAACGCACCAGGACGCGGCGCGCTCAGAGCGTCCAGCGCGCTCGCTTCCATAACTTTCAAGTTCCGTTCTCCAGGCTTTCAACAGCACCTCCTGCTCCCTCCAGTGCTACAACACCTACCTCGTCCTGTCACTGGAGTTGCCAGAGCCATGCAATGGGGGGGTACAACGCATCCGCCCACACCGCTATGGCAGTTCCGCCACGCCGGGGGATTTGTTTCTACTGCGGGATTCATGGAACATCGGGTTCGGGAGTAGTGTCCATGTGTCTGGAAACGGGAACACCAGTGCCCAGTGAGACAGAGGGGCTCTCTTGGGTGTAAGTCCACGTCCCTTCGTAAAGTGAGACTCCTAAGAATACATTTCCAGTCTTCCTTTTCAGGCGATAAGTCAAAGACTTCTACCGCCGCTTTCATTGATCAGAAGCTGGAGGAAACTCGTGGATCTAGAATTCGCCAGGTTAACCGCATACCACTAGTGAGAAAGAAGGTTCCACATTGCACTCGTCGGTAGTCGATGACGTCCTTACCCCGGCCCAAATTTCTCCTTAGGACGGCTCCTTGCTTCTGTCTTCCACATCTACACAGGAGACCTTAGTTCTCGATGCCATTCACGCCTCCTGGATACCCATCACCCTTGGTCTTCCTTGGCTACAGCTAACAATCTCTCATTGACTGGACTTCCTCCGCTCCCATTTCCTGGAGGGGCCGAGGTCAGGCGAGACTCATCAACTGTTGGCCAATACCTGTTTCCCGAAGTTATTCTACCTTCCGTTTACCATCAATTCCGGGAGTTTTCAATAATGTACAGTCAGACCTCTTACCCGCGCCCTACACAGGACTTACGATTGTTCCATCGATCTAGTTCCTGGGTTTACTCCCTACCCAAGACCAAGACCTACCCTGTCGTTACCAGAATCTACGCAGGATGAATATATCCAGGAGAATCTCAAGAAAGGCCTTTTTCGTCCACCAATTCCCCAGCAGGGGCTGGGTTTTTCTTCGTCAGTAAAAAAGATGATGTGTCGTTGAGGCCTTGGCATCGACTACAGGGGTTTTAAACCACATAACTATTAAAATCGGTACCCCCTTCCCTTATTACCGAAAATGTTCGATTAAATTACAGGGGGCCCAAGATTTTTTCCAAGTTGGATCTACGGGGTGCTATAACCTGGTGCGCATCAGGAAGGGGGGATTGAATGGAAGACGACCTTCAACACGCGTTAGTGGACACTCGAAGATCTGGTAATGCCTTTCGGCTTATGTAATGCTCCCGCTTGTCTTCCAGAATTTCATACAACGACTCTTTCGTAAGTACTCAATAATTTTTGTTATTGTATACTTGGATATCTGATTTTTCCAAAGATCTCAGGACCAATACGCCACAACCTCCTACGTCCTTCCCATCTCCGTGAACACCTTTATACGCTATAACTGGAGAAGTGCACCTTCATACGAACTTCTACACCGTTCCTGGGTTTTTAGGGGTTATGATGGACTCGGTAAACTTCAAGCGGTCACTGAATGGCCAAGACCCAATTCTCTAAAGGCCATACAACGTTTTTTAGGCTCGCTAATTATTACGTAAGTTTATTACGGATTTTTCCACCATGTGGCACCCTTACTGCGCTCAACAAAAAGGAACTGATCCTTGCTGCTTGGTCACCGAGGCCATCTCCACCTTCGAGAAACTCAAGGAAGCCTTTATATCCACACCATTCTCGCATCCCGACATTGAAACTTCCCTTGTACGGGAGGGTCGACGCTTCTGATTGCGGCGCTTGTGCCGTTCTGTCAGAGACCCCAGTCCCCAAGATAAGTTACTCCCTGTGCATAGTTTCCAAGAATTCTCGTCTGCCGAGAGGAACTATGACGGGGGGGTAACAGGGGAACTTCTGGCCGTGAAGAGGGCTCTCAAGAGTTGAGACACCTGCTGGGGGGTCGAAAGAGCGTTACTTCTCACGGACCACAAAACCTTCTTTACATAGAGAAAGGCTCGACGCCGTGGTCCACGACAGGCTCGTTGGGCTCTTTTTTTTCTCGATTTGATTTTCACCGTCTATATCCCCAGGACCCAGAACGTAAAGGCAGACGAACTCTCCCGATACAATTCTTCTGAGGGAGGCAGAGGAATCGTTGAGACTATCCTTCCACATGAGAGGATTCCGCCACGTCTACTTCAAGAATTTGACAGATTTTGCACTCCCAGAGACGCATCCCAAGGACTTGGTCGTTCCCGACAACAAACTCTTTGTAACCATCCAAATTTGTTCCAGAAGTCCTGTCTTGGGGTCATCCTTAATCTGAGGTCATCCAGGTTTTAAGAAGACATGTATCTCATTCGTCGGAATTTCTGGTTGCCAAGGATGTCGCAAGATATTCTGGAATTTACCCGCGCATGCCCACGTGCGCTCAAAGCAGACTCTCCGTCAAAAGCCTCAGGGTTTTCTGGTTACACCCCTTCCAGTTCCCGACCGCCCCTGGTCCCACATTTCTATGGACTTCATCGTGGAGTTGCCCAGGTCCAGAGGAATGAACACTATCTTGGTGGTCGTGGACAGGTTTTCGAGAGATGTCCCATTTCATTCCACTTAAGAATTACCCACCTCCCCCGCCCTTGCTGATATCTTTACGAGCAGATTTTCAGATTCATGTAATTCCTTCGTCCATGTTTTCTGACAGAGGTTCTCAGTTTCGTATCCAAATTTTGAGAGAGCTTTCACGAAGAGATTGGGCATACTCTTCTTCCTTCTCTTCCCCATCATCCTCAGTCCAATGGACAAACGGAGAGAATCAATCAATCCCTGGAGAAGTACCTGAGAGGTTTTATATCCGATTCCAGGATGATTGGGCTCAACTCCTCTCTTGCGAGAGTATGCCGTCAAAAAAACTAGTCCACCCGGGAGTCTCCCTCTTTAAAATATGGGTTCCACCCTCCCTGTCTTCCCATCCCCAACATTCCTTCTGGAGTACCAGCCGTAGATGAACGCTTTCTCCCTCCAAACCGCATGGTCCAGGATTCAGTCTACCCTTCTCAACTCCTCCCGCAGATCGAAAAATACAGGCTGATCGTCGTCGTCGTTCGGCGCCCAGTTACAAACCGGGATTGGTATGGCTCTCCTCAGGAATATATCCACCTCAAGGTACCATCTCCTAAACTGGCACCTAAGTTCCTCGGTCCCTTCCCTATTTGTGAACAAATCAATCCGTGGCATTCCGGCTCCAACTACCACCAGTATGAGATTCCCAATGTCTTCCATGTATCCCTCTTAAAACCATTTATCCCCGTCAATCTTTCCGGATCACGACTGTTAGAACCGGATCCCATTACTGTACAAAAAACGAGGAATACGAGAGTTCACCTCTCTTGGATTCTCGCTATCAGGGGTAACTTCAGTTCTTGGTGCAGTGGAAGGGCTTTGGCCCGAAGAGAGATCCTGGGTACCTTCAAAGGACATTCATGCCCCGGCCTTCTTAAGTCCTTCAGGAAAAGTTTCCAGAGAAACCGTTCTTGGACCGTTCCTGAGGCCGTTCCTGAAGAGGGGGGGTACTGTCCGGAATCGGCGTTTAAGAATAATCTCCTTATATAAATTGAATACAGTGCAGTGACTAAACCATATATAAATAAAGAAACCACAATACCACGTGAATAAGTGATTAGATAATTAAATTATAACATAAACCGGGTGTTGATATGGGCGTCTGCTGCTATAAACATTAGGGGTGGCTCCGCACCCCACACACTCTAAGAATGGAAACAAAAAGAAAACAGACGTCCTGCTGTGGTGAGGAGTGCATGAAGGATCCCATGCCCCAGAACCATCATAGAGGCTCCTGCAGAGACAGCTGAGTGCAGAACGTCCTGTTTTAACAGCTACAGAGGTAACCAGTGTTATATGCACTAAATGCACATGTATTTCTATACTGAGTACGCAGATTTATTACCCTTTAATATTGTAATACATTCTATTTACTTTCTTCATACTATACCTGGCCTGGCAAACAATAACACACACTCCGGACATGCTCCCTTTGCTGCGGGTGCGTGTATCCCTATGTCCCACCTCAGCACAGGGGACGGGTCTGGTCTGCGGCGAGCACCGGCGTAACTGTGCCTCCCTGTGTGGCTTTTATATTATTTTAATAACAAAGTATTAAAGAAATGGGTCTCCACTGATGAACTGCATTAATTTCAGACCGGGACCCCCAAGAAGAAAGAGTAAGAACAAATTAAACAGATAGAAACGGAAAGAACATAAACATTTAGACATTTGAAGGTTAAGAAGAACCGATTGTAAAGTACAGTATTTCTCTCTCGACCTTCTCTAGTTGACAAAATCTGTGAAGTCATAACTAATAGTGGCAATCGCATTACAGCAAGCAATCCTATCGGTTGCTATAACATGTGATGTCATAACAGGACTTTTGAAATAGTTCAGGCCCTTATAAAAGGCACGGGCTCTTACAAAAGATAGGAATTTCTACTAGAGGCCACATCTGGTAGCTGAGAAAGAAGTTAGAAGACGTCTAGAAGAACAGATGAGAAAGAAGAAGAAAAAAATAGATTAAAGAAGAAATACTTACAGATTAAGACTGCTTATCAATAGAGGATCAGGGGTGGTACGATAGTAGGAATTGGGCCTGGGTTGTTTTTTTATTTATTTATTTTCTTGATGTTTTTTATGGGGTTGTGACCATCGGGCCGGGTTCTTTTAACTTTAAAGGTTTTTGCATCTTTCATTTTTTTAAATGTTTTTGGCCATTGGAATTGTGGTGAATGTGTTTTTTTTCTGGTTTGGCATTGGGCCTTTGTTCTGTATTGCTTCTGGGTGGGAGCAATTGACTGAAGATGGTGGCCATATTGTCAGATGGGGTAAGTCCAATATTTTATCCAGGAATCCATTGAGTGCTATTATGGCCACCTTATATTAATTATGTCGTAATTGTATTTTTTATATTTGGCTGCTTGTGATTTGTAATTGTATCTTGTGTTATATAGCAAAAAAAAGACGGTTTGTGTAAACAGCGCTAACAATAAATAATTACTATTAAAATAATCACTGGCAGCCAGGTAAAAACTGACAGTACAGTCAGTGAGAGAACACAGGAAAAATGGAAAATAACCGGCGCACAAAACAATATAGAAAGTCCAAACCATATGGTATACAGTCCAAATGAATCCTAATATGCTGGTGAAGAAAGGATCTCATGTCCATGAGTGCCATATATGAAAAGAGAAAAGAAACAAATTATGGTGCAGATGCCAACAATGATAGCTAAAACAGACAAACAAACTACACAAGACAACAGACAACAAACAAAAAACACTCTAGCAAGGCAGTATAAGACAAAGCTAATTTATTACTGGGCTAATAAGTGGATAAAATCACGCCTCGGAGGGGGTAAAATTAAAACCCTACTCACAGAAACTTGAAACAACAGCAAACAGACAGGATCGTGCTGGAGATTTCCAAGATGGCAACCGGAGCATCCTTCGGTCCCCCACTGACAGGGGTGGAAGGCGATGTCTCACAAATCGGCGGATTTCCGGTGGATATGACGTCACGCCACACGATAGTCCCAACGCTGACTTTTTCTCCTTCACTTGGCTCCCACAGCTACAAACACGGCTCCACTCTCTGTAGTGCAAACTGCTTCCACAGACCAGTCTAAAGCTCTAAAAAACTCAAATCTTCCCGACGCGTTTCGTGCGCATGCGCGCACTTCTTAAGGGATATGCCAACCCTTGGACTGGATGGTATAAATACTAACAGTCCTTTGTTCCAATTGGTTGATTAGTAATTGAAATAAGTTTAACCCATGTTGGACATATTCAGGGCGGCATATAGATGAACCAATGCTCACATATAAAGACAACCAAAACAGATACATATAAACAACATTAATACATAAAAACACATAAAATGGTAAAAAAATAATATTAGGAGCCATTCAATAATAGGATCAGAGAAAAGCTTTCAATTCAAGTCTATATTTAACCCTTAGGGGAGAGAGTTTTTTAGTTCATATATCCAGTATGCTTCACGAATATGGCTTGCTGTAATCTACTCCCTCCTCTTGGATTAACATCAATAACCAATAGCATAGACAGCGGAGACCTTAGGATTTTTAATGACACAAAAGAAAATGGTGCGAAACACTATGTGTCACCAGACCCTTTTTAATGTTGTAGATGTGCTCGTAGATGTCTCTGGAAGGTTCTCCCAGTTCTGCCTCCATACTGCAAGCCACAAGGGCATTGCAGTAGGTATATAACCAAACATGAGTGGCAGTTGATAAATGTTTTTATGGATAATCCTAGAGGTGACGTTAGATGATTAAACTGTTTGGTACTTTTACTAAAAGAACAGGCTACCACTTTGCACAGGTGAAAAAACCTGTTAAGCTCCCTGCTTGTCTCTGTTTTTGTTGTTATAACCGGACAGCTAAGGGGCTAACTTAGCTTTAAGGTATAGCCCTAGAATAAATATAATGTTGGTTTTTTTTAGGGAGAAAATCCACTAAAACCTATCTTGTAAAGAATGGCCAATATTTATTAAAAATGGTTTTATTTTGTGCGCCTTTCATTAATTGGGTAATAAGGCAACGGCTTATTACATCTCTCTAAAGTGTCTTTTTTTCTACCATGAATTGCAATAAAGTGTTCTCTGTGCATCGTATTATTATGATTTAGGGCTTCATCCTAAAACAGACTCGGGATATTTCCTGCTGATAAATTTAGCTTAATCTTCGCTTTGTCGCTCTTAAAAGTCTCTTCCTCAGAGCCAATTACGTTTCAGAGTACTAATTGACCCTTTGGTATATTGCGCAGCCACTGGGATTGTGCTGACTATCTGCACGCCACATAATTGTTGGCCTGTACTGGCTTAAAAAAGGTCTTAGTGTGCAGTTTTTCATTTTTGACATATATTTGAAGGTCCAAAAAAATCAATGTGCTCAGTGCTAAAACTACAAGTGAATTTAAGGTTAGGTGATTGTGATTCAAATATGTGCAAACTTATCCAGTGAATCCTGAGTGCCCGACCAAACAAAAACACTCATCAATGTAGCGGCCGCCAGAGCACCAGGTTTGCTCCTAGAGGACAGTTGTTCCAAATAAACTCCTCTTCCAACTGTCCATAATAAGTTTGCTAACTATGAGCAACCTCGTGCCATAGCGGTACCACTACATTTCTGTATGAAATACTGTGAATAAAAGTGAAATAGCTGTGCATTAAAATAAACCAATGCTATCAACCAAAAAATTCCTTTTTAATATGTGATGTTCGCTAGATTCTCCAATTTGCGAGACAACGGCGTGCAGCCCTGATGATGATCAATAACAGTATAATATGATGTTACATCAGCCGTGGCCAATATATACCCGGTGCCAATTTAGATCTTTCAAAATATGTAATGTGTTTCGTGTCTCGCAAATAGGATCTAAGACCAGTGACTAAAGGTTGAAGGTGGGTGATCAATAAATTGTGAAAGATTTGAAGTGAGAGAAGAAATACCAGAAAATAGGTCTACCGTTCGGGGTGAAGTCAAACTTTTATGTATTTTGGTATAAAATAAAATAAGGTGCACAGGGAAAAGAAACCGAAGAAAATTGAACTCATCTTCAATATTGCCCCACTATCAAGGCCAGTAGTAGTCAGCAATTCTCCAAGTTGGGCCTTGAACTGAACCAGAGGGTCACCATAAGGGGGAGCGGTAAGTGGTCTTGTCACCCAAGAATCTCATGGACTCCTTTATGTAATAATCTTTGTCCATTACCACAATACCCCCACCCTTATCTGCTGATTTTAATGACAAGGATTCATTTCCCAAACCTTGAACCGCTCTTTCTTGACATTAAAATTAATCCTTTTTAATTTTATACGTTCTACAGGAATTCTCTAGATCCGTATTGACCATCTCAACAAAGGAACTCACCCAGAGCGCCTGGGCAAACTTAGGGTAAAAGGTGATGGTTTTTTAAAAATCCTTTCTTGAGATGCTATTGTGCTTCTTATCTCTCTAGCTGAGTTATGTTGGATTTAGATATAGCATCCCTGGCAAAATACTTTTTTAGGGCAAGTTTACGGGCAAATTTGTGGACGTCAATAAATGAGTTGAAACTATTCGATCCACAGACAGGGCAATTTGAGACCCTTATTAAGATAGTACCTTCTTTCAAAGAAGTAGTTGATACTGACTAATATTGAAAATATTCGGAGATTCCACTATTTTCTTTATCCGATTTCTACTAGTACCTCCGCCTTTCTCCCTCAGACTCGGCTTTCTTTTTGGTAGTTTGGAGGAGGTCGAGTTTCCGTGGGGGTTTCACAATTTCCACCTCCGGAAAGATATGCTCTCTTTCCTTCTCCACTCTAAAAAGAAGTTGGTTTTTAGTGACTGGCGTGGGAAGAGGTGTAAAGGAGGTGGCTCTCAGCATCACTTTCCAGATCCTATGTCGACAGCAGTGTGTATATCTATTGCTGACGGATAATGGCATTAACTGATGGGTAGTGCCAATGCATCATACCTTTCCTTCGCTCTTTTTTGTTGCAAGTAAAGATTTTGTCAGGCAAAGTGGCTTTACAGGTATAAATGGGTTGGACCAATACATTGGTAATAGGTTTCTTGGGTCATTCCTTAGATCCTTATGTACAGATTTGCTCCTTGTGGCCTTAGTACTCTTTAGTTTCCTAATTTTGAGTAGATTTCTATTTCCACTTTGGCAACATTAGTCTCCTTAGATTTTTTTGCCCAATATCTTTGACCAGCCCGTATCGTAGTCCTGTTTGTCCTGAAGAACTTTTTGTTTAGTTTGGACTATCTCTAATTCGGCTGCCTGGTCCAACTCTTTTTGATGGTCGGTTCTGTGTGAGCAGCTCAATGTTTTCCTTATATGGATCGAGCTGAACTTTCATTTCTAAAATATGATCATCTAGTTCAGCTAAGGTCTTTCTTCGCTGATGCACCAAAAGCTTCAGAGAGCGAATGAACACTGGTCTAGTATTTTCATTCCACTCTTTCATGAAACCTCATTGTGTGCATCAGCGGTGGGTTTTTTTTACGAACCCAAGACCCTTGGGATAACGGTGATTTTCCAAATACTTGCTCAGGTGGGTGGCTCCACATTGTTTACTTTCTAACAGAGGGTTTCTCTAAACTCTCCCATAAGTGCTCTCCTCACTTTTCGCCCTCCCTGCTGACCCTCTTAACTAATTGCTTCTTCTTTTCTTCATTCATTCTGTTTCTTTTCGCCCCGTCGTGCCCACCACCCCACTCATTATTCCCACCCCCCCCTTCACCTACCTCTCCCACCACACCTCTTCGCCTCCTCTTGTCTCCCCCCCTCCCCATAATGTGCGTACCATACCCCGCGCTTTCTTCTTACTACGTCTCCCGCCAGCTGGATTCCTCCACTTTTCCCTCGTACTACCCCTCCACCAAATTCCTTTAGCCCCCACCATCCCACTCCACCCCCCACCGTTGATCCCCCTCTTCACACTTTCCCTGCACCCCCTCCACCCCCTTACCTCCGCGCTCTACTCAAACCGAGCCTCCTAATCTTCTTCGTCTTGTCCCCCGCGCCCATCCCCAACACTCCTCCCTTACCTCTCCACCCCCCTTGCACCGACCTCCCCTCACCCTCTCCCCCCCCTCCCCCACCTCAACCCCCTCTACCTTCTTCGAACTCCCCCTCGGGACACCCTCCCATTTCCTCTTCTTCTCGCCTTTCCTTTACTCTCCTTTCCCACATTCCCTGTTACCCCCCCCCCTCCTGCGTTAAGCTCCTCTCTTTGAATTTCCCTCCTCCAAGTTTACAGGTCACCCTCGGTGTTGTCTCTGGTTTCGCCAGATTCTTTTTGTCCCTCCCTCACCCGCTCCCCCTGCTCTTCCCCCACTTTGCCCCTTGTTGTCCCTCCCCTCCTTTGTTCCCTCCTCTCCCACTCCCCCATCCTTCTCCCCCGCTCACACCCGACCTCCTTCACCCCTAGCCTTACCCTCCACTCCCTCCATTCCCCCCTGCCCCCCCATCACCCTCACCCCTCGCGCCTCTGCCCATGCGTCCCCATCTCTTGGCGCCCGTCTCCCATCCCCTTCTCCTTCGCCCCCCTTTACTACACCCCTTGCTTCATCCTCCAGTGCCCCCCCCCCTCCGAGCCCCCCCTTCTCCCCAACCCCCCTTACTCACTTTTCCCGCTACCAACCCCTCTCCCCCGCGTTGTCCCGCTCTTCTTTTTCCCTTCTCCAACCCTTTCTCATCCCTCCTTCCGCATCCACCCCCCCGCCATATCCCCCCGCCACCTCTCTCGTTTCCCTGCCATTCACACTCCCCTTTTCCACCCCGCTTGTTAACTGAGCCTGACCCCCTCGCCCCGTTTCCGCCTCCCCCCCTTCACCTGCGCCGCTCTCTTCCCTTCAGTTCCTTCTTCCCCTCTGTCCCCCCCCCCCAATTTCACCTCTCCCCCCCTCCTCCACTTTCCCCTGAACGCCTTTTTTAATTCCATGATCTTCCCCTCATCCATCTTCCCGCCCACCCCTTGTTCATCCTACCTTCTTCCCCCTTCCCCCACCCGTCATCTCTTCTCATCGTCCAAACCCCCCTTCCTCTCTACTTCGTATGTTTTCCGCCCTCTGCTCCCTATTCGACCGTCGTGATCATTACATTACGACTTCCGCCCTCTTCCCTTACTATTCTTTACACCCCTCGCCCTCCCCTCTTTCCAGCCCCCACACCCTTTCGCTTTTTGCACGTTTCCCCTCCCTCCTTTCCGTCCCCCCTTCCCTCATTCCTTTTGAAATTCTTTTCCACCCCTCCACTTCAACTTCCGCCCCCTTCCTTATTATCACTCCCCCTTCCCTCCCCCTCCCCCTGTTTTAATTCTCCACGCTCCTTTGATCTCCCTTTCGCCGCCCCTCTATTTTGGTCCCACCCCCTTGCCTCTTTTATCCCCCTTAGTCTCGTCTTCTCGATTTCCGTCCCCCTTCCCACCCCTATACTTTATTCCGTCCACCCTGGCCCCATCCTCTCTACCCTTCCCCCCCCTCCCCCCATCCCCCTTTCGTCTTCCTCGCTCCAACTCCGGGCCCCCCTGAACCTCCTTCTTCTCCCCGTACCGTCTCTTCCCATCTGCACACACTTCGCCCTTCTTCTTTGCCATACCTCTCTCCCCCCTTCGCTCTTGATCTGCTTCCGTTCCTCACCCGACAATTTCCCCTCCTCTCTCCCTCTTTACTCATGCCTCACTCCAACTTTGCGTTTTTCTGCATCTGTATTTCTTTTCTACTAGTCATTTCCTCAATATCTCGACTCCCTGATCCCTATACGGGCCAGCCCCTCTTTACCGTTTCCGATCTAAGATTCCTAGTCTGGCCCTCTGCTACCCTTTTCTTCCTTGCCATCACGCGTGTTTTGTTTCTTGTTTGTCTCGGCACATTGCGGCGTCACGTTTCTTGCGTCTTGTCCAAGTGCTGACTGGGCACGTATATCTATTTCCAGTATTTGGAGTTTGTCTCGTCGGCACTATCTACGAACATCACGACAATCTTTGCACTCTCGCGAGGGCTCTGGACGTGAGTTGTGATGGTTAAGTTTTTGTTCGGAATTATTTCCTTATAGCACAGTGAGTGGCGCCGAGACTGTATAGTGGTGTTCAGAGTGTGCAGGGTGAAATCTGCTTGCTGGAAGAGACAGGTTTTGACTACTTGGAGGGAATGAGACCAGAAAGGGAAGATGAGGGGGTAGGAGAGGTAATGAGACGAGGAGACAGCTGTCGGTAAGCGGGGGTGGAGGGGTGTGGCCTTCCCCATCTCTCTGTTCCTCTTACTTTATGCCATTTCCTGCTTTTTCGTCTCCACCTCCCTCTGCCCTCTGTATTCCCTTCCATTTCTGTCCCGGTATGTCCACCCCCCCCCTCCTTTATGTCTCCGTTGTTAATACTCTTTTTCATCGTTTTCCAACCTTCTTACGTGCCTTGTTCTTGTTTTCTTCCCTTTCCTTACTCCTCCCATTGTATCCTCTCTTTTCAGCCCTCCCGCTCGTCTAGGAGCTTTTTCTCTCGATTCCTCCACGTCCTCTCCTCCCCGTCATTTCCCCCCTCCCCTCTTGCCCTGCTCGTTTTTTCCCTCTTTGCTCAACTTGTTATCGTTCTCTGTATCCTCCCTAATTGGCCCCAAGGCTGTTTTTCCTTCTCTTGTCGTGCTCAGTTCAATCCTGTCCGCCTCTCCTCCCGTTGAAAGGCCTACTCTTTTTCCGCCCTTTCATCTGCGCTCTTTCCTCCGTCCCTTTTCTTTCGCCTCAGGCTTCCCTTGCATGCACCCCTCATGTATTTTTCATCCCCCCTTTTTTACCCCCCTGGTCAGCCAAAGCCTCTCTTCCTACTCTGTTTTTCTTCCCCAGCCAACCTTGCCTCCATCCCGTGTTTTAACCCTGTCCCTCCCCCCCCGACCCACTCCATTCCACGACCATCTTTAATACCGTCTCCACCTTATCCTCCTTCTTCCCGTCTTACTCTCGACTCATTTCCCACCACCCTTCCCCTTCCCACGCGTTCTCTTTGTTTCATCCAGCCACTGCCGGCGTTGTTCATCCTCTCCACCTTTATCTCCCCCCTCTACTTCAAGCCATTTGCGCTAAGTTTCGTTGTCAGTCGTCCCCCATATCGCTACCCATTCACGCCTCTACCTACCTGCTTATCTTCCCCTTCGTATATTTGTCTCTTCATTACTCTTAACTTTAAGTCGCATCTGTGGCCAAAGCGTGTTCCTTCCTCGCATCCCCGTCTGCCCCCCGCGGTTTCCCCATATCACCCCGATCCCCCCCCCTAAGCAGTTTTCCCCGAAACCCGCCTCCCTAGCTGGCAGTTGATGTGTCGCCTGTCCACGCACCCATCTCCCCCGTTCTATGGGGTTACGTTGTTACAGGAGCTCACCGCGAGAGTGTAGTTTACGCCAGCTGGCTGTCATTAAGTGCGTCTTGCTCACCGGGGTTAGCGGTCAGGGCGCATTGATACAGAGCTTTGAGCAGGGGTATGAATAACGTAGCGTTGCGTGGGAGCCTCACAGGGGAAGGGGGAAAGTGGGGAAGGAAAAGTGTAGGAGCAGATAGCGAAGGGGAACGGCCAAACGGCGGTAAGCAGGGACAGGGTATCGAATGGCATTTTAAAAAGTAGTGTGGGTGCTATAGGGGTATTGACTAGATGAACCGGAACGGGTGCGGTTCTGTCCTGCGAGCGACACCGGGCGGACTGACGTCCGAGCGCCGGCGAGAAAAGGGGAGCGGGAGGGAGCTGTGGTCAGGCGGAGTGGGGAAATAGAGCAAGCAGGTGTCGCGGGTGCCCCAGCCGCCGGTCTCTTTAATGGCAAGCAGTTTGATCACTGGCACACCCGACATAGAAGTAGCGGTGGAGTGTGGATTGCATTATTTCACATGGAACGCTGAGGACATAGTGCAGCTGGGAGAGCGGAATGCGGAAGGAGAGAGAATAAGCGAAGGAGAGATGGGATGAGGTAGAAAGACCTCGAGCCCGGGCTTGCAGTTCTGTGCGTCACCACCGAGGCGTCAGACTAGCTATAGGAGTTGAGTAGGTGCAGGGGGGAGTTTTGTCGCGGAGATGAAGTAACGGGTGAGGGCGGGGACGAGTGGAAAGATGAGTCCCCCTGCTCCCCCCTCTGCTATGATGTCAATTCCCCTGACATTCATTCGGCTACTTCGTTTAGTCTATTCCTAAAGATCCTAGCAACACGCATCGACTGTACCCTCTCTACGCAGGCAGGAGAGGAAAAAACTTTTCCTCCCCCGCCATCTCACTGAGTTTTTCCGTACGCGGAGTGATACTTACCGTCTTATAGCCTGGGCGGTGCGTTCTTCCATTTTAAGCCACATATCGAGACACGGGTGTAGAACTTAGTAAGGCGCGGACAGTCGGCTCTAATGAGTAAAGGTAAGGAGAAGGGACGGGTGCGATGCTCTGAGGGGGGGAGCTTCTCTGCCCTTCCTTGTTTCTCTACTTAAGATTAGCCCCCTCTCTTCATTCTCCCTCCTTCCCTCCCCCTACTCTGTCCAGTATTGCTTTCCCCCCCATTTCTTCCCTTTGCTTCCCCGTGCCTTCTTTCTCCTCTTCCTGTACCTGGTTATCTTCGTCCCCCCCCTATCCTGCGTCTTCCAGTTGACGATGTCCCTGCGCGCTTCCGACCCGCGTACTCTGCTCTTCGCTTTCTTCTTTTTATTTCTATTTCCTCGCGTTCGTCCACGTTAGCCCCGCCTGCCCGCGCCCCTTCCCTATTCTTTCATTTTGCCTTTTTTCCACACTCCTTCTTTTCTCTCATTTTCTTCTTCTTCGTATTTGTTTTTTTCACCTCTATCCTCGGCCCTCGTTCAGGCCACCTCCATCCTTCTCGCCTGCATCTAACCCGTTTCCTGCTTTCCCACTACGCTATTGTTCATGACCCAAACTTCTGATCCCCTCTGCACCTCTCTTCCTCCTTATCTTCGTGGTGTCCACCGTGCTTATCTCTGCCCTACTTTTTTCTACTGCAATCCCCTATTCCAATTTGCTTGACCCATGTGTCCCCTCCTTCCGCGCTGTGTTCCTCCTACCTCGTGGGTCCATCCATTCTGTCCTTCGCCTGCCTCATCTCCTCCTCCTCCTCCCTCCTCCCCCCTATCTTTATTTGTTTTCTTTTCTCCATGCGTCTTCCGAGCAAGTATTGGTTGAAAGTCATTCAGTTGTATTTTCAATAAATTGGGACTGAACTGGGATTTGGTTTGGCATTGGCCCTTTGTTCTGTCTTGCTTCTGGGGGCGAGCATTGACCTGAAGATGGTGGACATATTGTCAGATTGTGGTAAGTCCAATTTTATCATGGAATCCATTGATGTGCTATTATGGCCACCTTATTAATAATTTATGCAGTAATTGTATTTTTTTATATGGGCTGCTTGTGATTTGTAATTGTATCTTGTGTTTATAGATAGCAAAAAAAGATGGTGTAATTTGTAAACAGCGTACAATAATAATTCCTATTAAAAAATAATCACTGGCAGCCACGGTTTAAAAAACTGACAGTACAGCGTGAGAGAACACAGAAAAAAGGAGGAAATACCGCGGCCACAAAACAATATAGAAAATCAAAACAATGGTTGGTACAGTCCAACTGAATCCTATATAGCTGTGAAGAAGGATCTCATGTCCATGGAGTGCATATATGAAAAGAGAAAAAAGAAACAAAATTATGGGCCAGTATGCCAACAATGATAGCTAAAAAACAGACAACAAATACACAAGGACAAACAATGGCCAAAAAAACAAAAAACACTATAGCAAGGCGCAGTAGTATAAGACAAGGATAATTTATTACTGGCTAAATAAGGGATAAAATCACACTCCGGGGGTGGGTTAAAAATTAAAACCTACGCACAGAAGCTTGAAACAAGGCAGGAAAACGGGACAGGAATCCGTTGCGGAGAATGGCTGGAGAATTTCAACGATGGCGACCGGAGCGTCCTCTAGACCAGTGTTCATTCGCTCTAATGAAAGCTTTATGATGGCCATCAGCGAAGAAGACCTGTAGCTGAATTAGGATGACGATTCGTAGAAATGAAAGTTCAGCTCGATCCATTATACAGGAAACATTAAGTGCTCACGAACTAGAACCCGCATAAAAAGAGGTGTGGACCAGGCGAATTAGAGATAATCCCAAACTAAACAAAAAAAGTTCTTTCAGGACAAACAGGACTACCGATACGGGCTGTCAAAGACATTGGGCAAAATATACTAAGGGATTCTATGTGCCAAAGTGGAAAAAGTAAGATCATAATCCAAATTAAGGAACTAAAAAGAGTACATACAAGGAACTCAAGGAGTGAAGTGATAGAATGTTGGCGGTCAATGCGCGGATAGGAACTCAGCCGTAGATGAAGATAAAATCAGCTTTTATTCAAACATGGGTGTGGACATCACAAAGATTCATATCCTTGACGCGTGTTCGTTCCGTTAGGAACTTTATCAAAGAGTAAATTGAATCTATCACACAGACCTTAAGTAGGCAGGGACCCCCTCCGTCATGGCTGAAAACTTCAGTTAACTCAGTTGAAATCAATAATAAATCACTGAGGAATTAAAGCCTTACGTGGAGAAGAGCCTTGTCTGCAAAAAGGTATATTGTGAATGCAAAAAACACAAAAACAAGGGGTGAAAAAGACAATAACAAATATATAATATAATATTAAAAACAATTCAGTAAGTGCAGCAACCTAGATATAAAAAAATATATGTTATAATCAATTGCACTAGAATTCATGCTAAGAGTTATGAGGAAAAAATATTTCATGTTTAAGCATAATAAATGGTAGTTATGCATTGAAAGTAAATACAAATATAATATCAAAATTATAATGAGAAGTCAATATGATGACATGGACAACATTAATCACATTAACATATAAATCACATAAGACATATCAACAATTTGTAATTATACAACTATGTCCTATGCACATATATGAAATATACATGATCTCAAGAATGATGGATCACTGAACATGATTTGATGATCTTGCAGTAACTAAATTAATAAGTGAAAAAGTATATTGAGATCATGGAGACACACTCTCAAGACCCCCCGACATTCAACCAGGCAGGAAGTGTTTAAGCTCCATTCATGGTTATGCCATGTGGGTGGAGAGTGTTGAGGTGGTGTATATCCAATACATCTCTTGCTTGTTTAAAGTATTTTCCCTATTGCCACCTTAGGGTGGCAGGGTATGTGTTTCTATTGCAGAAAAAAAACAATTTGAATGCCGCCATGAGGACATTGTGTAAAGTGTTCTGGAACTGGATGGTTTTAAGCCCTTTTTGATTCAAGTACATGTTAGATTTATTGTCTGACGTGGTCTATAGTGCGGGCCCACATACTTGTGCCGCAGCCACAGAAAAGAATATAGATAACAAATGAGATGTTACAATTGAGAAAAAAATTTATGTAGTATTTCTTAAGATTGGTATTATATGAAATGTATTTGCTTTGGGATGCATACTGGCACATGGAGCAACTCCCGCATCTATAAAAGCCTTTTGGAATGCTTGTAATGTGTGTTAAATTGGACTTAGAATTAAACATACTGGGTGACAGGTGTGATGCCAAAGTTTTGGCTTTCCGATATGAAAATCTTGGTACTTGTTCTAGTATTGGGCGGATGTCATTGTCTAATAATAATGTATGCCAATGTTTAGATATTATTCTGCAAATATCTTGAGACTGTGATCTGTATGTACTAATAAAGAAAGGACTTTTTGTATTGTCCGATCTTCACAATGGTTCTCTATCTCTTTTAGGGATGTAATTCCTAGTTTTTTTACACACAAGTTCACTCCTCTCAGTATGATCTGCTTTAGCGAAAGCTGTTGCTATATCCTTAGCTGAGTATCCTCGCTCTAAAAACCTATCAGACATCTCCCTTGCACGAGACAGAAACACCTCATTATCTGAGTATAGTTTTTTTAATCTAATGAATTGAGCCCCTGGGATATTTCTGATCAAAGACCGTGGGTGGGAACTTTGAGCACATAACAGTGTGTTCCTAGAATTCTGCTTCCTGTAGATGTCAGATTGTATAGTTCTATTACCGTCAATATACAGGAGTAAATCCAAAAAGTGAATATGATTAATGTGGTGCTCAAAAGTGAATTTAATATTGTACGTGTTATTGTTAAGATAATTAAAGAAAGAAAAAAGTGAATTTTCATCTCCCCTCCAAATGAAAATCAAATCGTCAATATATCGCCGGTAATAGACGATATTATGACGATATGAATTGTTGCTGTGATAAATAAAACGTGACTCCCATAAACCCATAAATAAATTAGCATACGATGGTGCGAAGCTTGTGCCCATTGCGGTACCCAAATTTTGTAAATAAAAAAGTGAATCAAATAAAAAATAATTGTGTGTTAATAAAAAAGATATTGATTGTAACAGAAAAGTGCAATGTGAAATAGATAAAGTGGATTGATCAAGAAAGTGCTCAATGGCTTCTAAGCCGTGTTTGTGTTCGATAATAGAATACAGGGAGGTCACGTCCATGGTGACCCACCTGTATTCGTGTGACCATGGTAATTCCTGCATACTGACGAGGAAGTCTGTGGTATCCCTGATAAAGGATGGTAATTTGAACACCAGGGGTTGTAAGAACCTGTCCACATACCGCGATAACCCATCTCCCAAAGATCCAATGCTCGCAATAATGGGTCGACCAGGAGGGTCCACCAGCGATTTATGGATCTTTGGGAGATGGTGGAATACCGGAATCACGGGATGTGGACAGGAAAGGAATAGAAACTCTTTTTTGTTAATGACATTTAGAATTTTACCCATCTCAAGCAATTCTAATAGCTCAAGACGGTACTCAGATATAGGATCACCTTTGAGACTATGATAGGTGTTTCTATCTCCCAATTGTCTGATGGCTTCAGCATGATATTGGGATTTGGACAATATAACTAATGCCCCTCCCTTGTCCGCATTCTTGAGAACTATGTTATGTTCTTTTTTGATACATTCAATTTGTTGAACTTCTATATAAGACAAATTTCCAGATTTAACATAAGAGCTAGAAAAACCTTTGGATAATATACGCAAGTCCCGTTCAACCAGTTGTTCAAATAGATTAATGGAAGGCCCCCTATTGAAGTTCGGGCAAAACAATGATTTGGGACAATATCCCGAGTCCTCATGGCCAAAAAATGGCTGACTGTATGTAGTGAGGGGTTCTCCTTGCAGTTCTAATAAGGAGTCCATATCGGAAAGTGTACAGTTCTCCTTAAAGTTCAAAACTGGGACATCATTGGTAATAGATAAGTCAACTAGTTGTTCAGGATCCTCCAAAGGTTCTGTTACTTCAAATCTGTTTCTGGTTGACATCATTTTCTTCAAGGACAATTTTCTAGTAAATTTTTGTAGGTCTATGACCGTCTGGAATAACTGGAAATTCTGGCTAGGAGCAAACCCCAATCCCTTATTCAGAACTGATAGTTGTTCTAGGGTTAAGTCTACCCCTGATAGATTAATGGTATTATCTATGGGCTCTAGTCGTATTTCTTTCGTTTGGACCTTCCTCTGCCCCCCTCATTTTCTCTTGGATCTACGCGTTCTCCCCGGCTTTTGGCCCCCATGTCTAAAAAAGCCGACGAGGGTTGCCCAGATCCCTTAGAATTTTTATGTTGAGTGAATGAGGTAGTGGCATTGTCGGAATATTTGGAGGTCCCTCGATCCCTAGAGTGGTCCCGTGATCTATCAAAAGAGACTGAGTGAGCTCTAGAATCTGGATCTGAAAAATCAGATTCAAAGCTAGATGTTTCTACCCGTGTATTTTTTTAAATAGATTTATTTGGTAGATTTTCTATTTTTCTTTTTGGATATTTTTTAGCTTTGGGAGTACTAGAGCCAGTAAATTCCCTCACCATTGTAGGTTTTTGCCAACAATAAACTTGGTTTTTGACATAATCAATGCGATCCCTTTCAAAATTTAGATGTTTTTTATCGCTGATTATGTCTTCACTTATTTCTACATTAGAAGACAATGTTTTGTCATTTTTGACGAATTGGTCCCTTTTGCTAAATGGCTGTAATTTTGACCTGAGATTATTAATTTCCACCATTAGGCTTGATTTTTCAATTATTTTTTGTTGAATAATTAGATTCATCAGTTTTACAGAACATATATTTAGGATATCAATCCAGTCTTGTTCAAACTGCTTGCTCATAAAGCCAAATGATGGAACTTTTTTAATTCTCAGGCCCTTTGGAATCCGGTTGCATCTTATGTAGTTCTCCAGTGAGGTGATATCCCACCAGAGTCTAATATTCTCAACCAGAAGCTTTTCAATTTTAACAAAATGATGAGTCAAATCAGAGGGTTCGTCACAAATCACATCAGAGATCCCATCAAATAAATGTGTGGCTTTTCTTAATCTTTTAGTATCATCCCCGCAGGTAAACACATAGGTATTGTCCACTGGATTCAATCCTGTATTTTCTTCCCCACTAGACTCCTCCATGTTGTGCAAAGAAAATGTATTATGTTGTTTATAAAGAACAAGTCCTTTTTAATTATAAAAATAGAACAAATGGCTGAGTTCCTTGTAAAAAATCATCCAAGGTGTTTAGATATATAAGGAAGTATAACCCATATATTAGACCTTCCGAACAGGTAATTGTTGAAATGAAACAATGTTATATATGAACATACACACTCTGAGCTACCAGGACAAAAGAACAGTCTATAAAGTAAGGGGAGTAAACCCCATAGTGCTCGGTGCTCTTGGAAAGTGTGTGTAACTAGATATGGGTTAATAAACACACTTGGATGTTAACATGAAGTAGATGAGAAGCGATCCCACTGCAATTAAAGTTTTAAGCGTTCATTAGCATATGAATGAGGGAACGGAAAGGCAGACTTGAAATACCTAGGAGGGGGGCCCGTTGTGCATGGGCTAGTAAGGAGACAGGATGAGAAGCCCTTTCAGAACTCCCCTCCTGTACTCACGAATCAACCAACCGATGCCTGCTGCCCTTACCCGCCTGGTGTCTTCACTGCTCCCTCGGGGAACTCCCGGTCTTTGCTCCACAGGTGCTGCGCTTCAGTATGATGTCATCGCCATCGCTGACCTGGTTGCTCCGGGAGGGTTTCCCACGACGCGTCACGTGTCCCAGCAAACCCCGCGACTGCAGAGGGAGGAGGTACCGTGACGTACGTCCTGTAGAGCAGGGGATCCTTAGCGTGCCCCAGCCATAGAAGTAGAGTAGTGAAGTGAATAGAATGTTGGCGGTCACTGCGCGGATAGGAACTCAGCCGTAGATGAAGATAAAATCAGCTTTTATTCAAACATGGTGCTGGACATCACAAAGATTCATATCCTCTGACGCGTTTCGTTCCGTTAGGAACTTTATCAAAGAGTAAATTGAATCTATTCACACAGACCTTAAGTAGGCAGGCCCCCCTCCGTCATTGGCTGAAAACTTCAGTTAACTCAGTTGAAATCAATTAATGAATCACTGATTCTAATTAAAGCCTTACGTGGAGAAGAGCCTTGTCTGCAAAAAGGTATATTGTGAATGCACAAAAACACACAAACAAGTGGTGACAAAAGACAATTAACAAATAGTAATAATATAATATTAAAAACAAATTCGAGTAATGTGCAGCAACCTAGATATAAAAAAATATATGTTATAATCAATTGCACCTAGAATTCATGATAAGAGTTAATGAGGAAAAAATATTTCATGTTTAAGCATAATAAATGTTAGTTATGCATTGAAAAAAGTAATACAAATATAATATCAAAATTATAATGAGAAGTCAATATGATGACATGCACAACATTAATCACATTAACATATAAATCACATTAAGACAATATCAAGGCCATTTGTACTTATAGCAACTATGTCCTATGCACATATATGTAAATATACATGATCTCAAGAATGACTGGATCACTGAACATGATTTTGATGATCTTGCAGTAACTAAAATTAATAAGTGAAAAAGTATATTGAGATGCATGGAGACACACTCTCAAGACCCCCCCGACATTCAACCATGCAGGAAGTGTTTAAGCTCCCATTCATGGTTAATGAATGCCATGTGGGTGGAGAGTGTTGAGGGTGTATATCCAATACATCTCTTGCTTGTTTAAAGTATTTTCCCTATTGCCACCTCTAGGGTGGCAGGGTATGTGTTCTATTGCAGAAAAAGAAACATTTTGAATGCCGCCATGAGGACATTGTGTAAAGTGTCTGGGAACTGGATGGTTTAAGTCCCTTTTCTTGATTAAACGTACATGTTCAGCTATTCTTATTCTGAGTGGTCTTATAGTGCGGCCCACATACTTGTGCCCGCAGCCACAGAAAAGAATATAGATAACAAATGAGATGTTACAATTGAGAAAAAATTTAAAGTTCATCAGGCTGAGAAGGAACTGCTCCACTCCGGATGCCTTTCTTTCTCAGTTTGAGGATTTGGTAAAACGGTTTTCAGTTAGAGGTTATACTCAATCTTATATTGATAATGCTTTTGATAATGCCTTAAATACGGAGAGGGCATCATTGTTGCCTACTAGTTTCATGGAGAATTCTCAACTTGGTGTACGTACAGAGAAATATGCGAACAAGCAAAATATTGATTGGGAGCTAAAATCTATTGATAAATGTCCATGTGTTATTTCCCAGTTCAATAACCAAAGTGGAAAAATTAACTCCATCATTTCCAAACATTGGAACGTTCTATATATGGACCCTATCCTTAAGAAATATATTGAATCGGATCCTAAATTTGTATATCGTAGAGCGAGAACAATTGGATCATATGTTTCTCCCAGTGACTTAACTATTCCCAGGAGCAGTAAATCTTATATCACCAGAGGTTCTTTCAAGTGTGGTTCCTGTAGCACTTGTAAATACATGAGGCCAGCAAAAACTTTCTTTAAGGATATTTTGCCGCAGTCACATGTTGGTAATAGAGAAAAAAATAAGGAATTTTATATTAACAGCTTTATAAATTGCAAAAGTCAATTTGTGATATATCTTATAACATGTGGCTGCGGCAAAAGATATGTGGGAAGAACGATCAGAGCTCTTAAGGTCAGGATGTTAGAGCATTTAAGACTCATAAAATTGAAAGATACAAATCATCCTGTTTCCAAACACTTCTCTGAATGTGATCAGGGAGGGACCAGGAATTTTTCATTTTTAGGTATTGAATTAATTAATAGTAAACCTAGAGGTGGTGATCATGTCAATCTTTTGAACCGTAGGGAGGCGTATTGGATCTTCATTCTCCAAACGCGCTTCCCTATGGGTTTGAATATTGACTGGCAACTAACCCACTTTCTGTGATCAATTAGAATCAATTAAATAAATCAATTCAGCAGTTTATGGTTATGATGAATATTATCTTGTACTCCTTATACATTATATATAGTATATTTAACTCTGCGTTGCTTCTTTCACCTTATGCTTGTCACATTTTTAATTATTGATTTTTTATAGTGATATCATTATGTTTTTTCCTGTATTTCCCTGTTCTCCTAGCATCATCTTATATATATATTTTTTGTTCTTTATTTCAATCATTGTTTTTAATTAGTTTATGTTCAGGAAATCTCTCCAACAGGAGACAGGAGCGGAGCACAGCCGTAAAGCAAAAGAGGACAGCTAAGGTGGTGACTAAAAAACTTTATTGAACAACAGTATGCTGCTGATGGATCCTCTAACGTTTCAGCCCTCAGGCCTTTGTCAAAGAGTGATCCATCAGTAGTGAAAGTAACATACATATAGGCAGTGTAAACACAAACACCTGTACAAGATACTAATGAGCATCAGGTGAGGTGGGTAACAAGCCTATCCAGTCTTAAGCAAACCAGTTAAAATCAATATCAACTAGCGAGACATTTATAAACTATATACAGTCCTAAGACATACTATGAATAAACATAAAAATATCGATGAAGGACTGGTCCATATTAAAAACAATAAATGTAGCAGATATACTGATATCATATATAAATGACTGATTGAATGGGACATCCACATGGAGGATAAAGTATCAATAAGCAACAACATGCACTTGATTGGTGGCATTAAGGTTAATGGCAATAAACCCTGAATGAAGTGGGAAACGGGGAAGGGGAAAGGTGAAGAAGAGGAGGGGGGGAGGGGGAAGGGGAAGGTATGGGGGGGAAGGGAAGGGGGAATAGGGGGGGGGGGCCGAAGAAGGATAACAAGTGGGGGGGCTGAAAACATATTAATCAAAAAGAAAATGCTTTAATTCCCACTCCACATTTAACCCATTGGGTTGTAAGGTGTTCAGGGAGAAAATCCACTGCATCTCCATTTTATTTAGACGATTTAATCTGTTGCCCCCTCTAATATATGGAGGAATATGCACAATGCCATGGAATCTAAAATTCTGTAACCCACCAGAAGAACAGAGAGTAAAATGTTTGGATACAGGATGTAAAAGATCCTTCTTATTAATTAATCTGATATGCTCTGATATCCTCACATGTAGAGGTCTGATGGTCCTACCCACATATTTGGCATTGCATCCACACAGGATAACATATACAACATAGCTCGTATGACAATTAGTAAAAGTTGTAATTCTATATTTATTATTAGGAGATATGGTGTGTATTCTTTTTGTGGGCAGTGCATATTGGCAATATTTGCAGAAGCTACACTTAAAGAATCCTCTAGGAATGTTTTTGACCTTCTTATGTGAATCTGATTGAAAAAGGCTTTTGGATAAAGATGTGGCCAAAGTGTTTGCTTTCTTAAACGCAAATTTTGGTCTGTGTTGAATAATATGTCCTAGATCTGGATCTAGCTTTAATACATTCCAATGTTTAGATAAAATGTGTTGAATCTGTGAAGCCTGTCTGCTGAACTTGGTGATGAATAAAGGATTCTCAGAAAATTGGTTCTTTTTTACTTTTTGATTTTTGTTACAATTTATTAACATTTTCCTATCAGAGAGATCAGCATTCGTGAAAGCTAAATCAATATCTTGTTTGGAGTATCCTCTATCAATTAATTTAGAACTCAGATTTTGTGAGTGTTGGAGAAATTTGTCCTGGTCAGAACAGAGTCTTTTATAGCGCAGAAATTGACCTTTTGGAATCCCTTTGATAAGGGATCTAGGATGACAACTTTTTGAATGTAAATATGAGTTTTTGGAATGAGGTTTACAAAAGATGTCAGTTTGAATGAGTGTATTGGGCTCACCATGGAGTGTCACATCCAAATGTTACATGTGTCAGTATTATATGTGAAATTTAAATTAATATCATTGACATTTAAAGTGTTAATGAAAGTGTGCAGACTAATTAAATCACCATCCCATATGAAAATCAAATCGTCAATATATATTTTATAAAAAATTATATTAGAATGAAAATTATTAGTGCTACCAAAAATGTGAACAGATTCCCACAAGCCCATGAAGAGGTTGGCATATGAGGGTGCAAAGGATGTCCCCATAGCCGTGCCCTGTGTTTGAAGATAGAATAGTGAATCAAAAAGAAAATAATTGTGTGTCAATAAAAACAAAATAGAATCATTAATAAAGGTGATCTGTGCCGTGGAGAGTGAAGATACACTGGCGACACACTTTATTCGAGCTCGGCTAGTCCCACGAATTCGGGTATACCCGGGTGTATTGAGGTTTGTGACTGTTTTCTGCCCGAGTGCATTGAGTTATTTTCCGGCAGGGATTGAAGCATTTTATTCCCGCTGGCTGCAATACTGCACAGTACATATATATATACTGCATTACAATTCATGAATTTATGCCATCTGGTAGACACGCGAAGCATTGCAGCCTATTAAATCCTAATCATTATCATTTAAAAGATCAGCCGCCCGTCAGCCAGGCATGAACCCAGGCTGGGAAGGCAAATGCAACGGGGCTTGTCAGAGGTGAGGAGCGGCGCATTCCAGGTATCTGCCAGGTACATACCGGGTATTTGCTCGAAAAAGTGTGTCGGTGCAGTAATTCAAGATAATGATAAATGGCTTTGAGGCCGTGTCGGTGTTCTATGATTGTGTACAATGATGTGACATCCATGGTGACCCATCTATATCCCTTTTTCCATATTATGTTCTCTATAGCAATAAGTAAAGCTGTTGTATCTTGTATGAAAGATGGGAGAGAGCATACAATAGGCTGCAAAAAGTGATCCACATAGCGGGACACACCATCTCCCAAAGACCCAATACTAGAGACGATGGGTCGCCCCGGAGGGCTCTCCAATGACTTATGGATCTTTGGGAGATGGTGGAACACCGGTATCACAGGGGACTCACACATGAGATATTGTCTTTCTTTAGTTGATAAAACATCTAGATCTATTTTATCTTGTTGTGTAAGATTATCAGGTTTAGGAAAGGATCCTGGAAAAGAAAAACCTTTAGCTAGAAGTTTAAGGTCTCTATCGACTAAACTCTCAAAAGTAGAGATGCATGGACCTTTAGAGCTATTGGGGATAAAGGAGGAACGTTTTTTAAAACCTGAGTCAACATGGTCGAAAAAAGGGGGTTCTATAGGGGTATCAGTGCAACATTCATCAAATAATATATGCATATCAGAGTTGAACATATGTTCATCAAAGGAACAGACATAACTTTTCAACACATTTTCAAATTCAGTAGTTTATGTTCAAATTCAGATAGTTTATGTTCAGCCTTAGACAGTTGTGGTTATATGTATTTTTTAATTATATTGCTTTTCTCCTTAAGAATTATTAAGGAGCTTATTATTTGCTTATTATTTGCTTTATTGTTCCTTTAATTTTGTTTCCAACATTTATTTTCAATACCTTATATTTTTCTTTCTTTTTTGTGCCCATTGATGTCGCTATATATCTGGCCTTTTGACATCACGGCGATCTGTTTAGTAGCTATTGCTATGTATATTATTCTGTATTCTGTTTAGCCTGTTCTATGTATTGACCACAACAAAAATGTCCTTACTGCCTGCATGACAGTTTATGCCCTTAGAACGGCACCGGACTGTCCTGCGCATGCGCAATGACGCGCATTGCGTCATGACGTCATCGTGTTCCGTTTTTTGGCGCGAAAATGCATACAGGTAAGAGGGTATTTAATGGATGTTTGTACACTGTGTTTTATCCTTGAAAAAGAACGTTGTGACGTTCGAAACGCGTTGGATGGGTCTTTGTCACATTAAAGTGCCCTTTTAATTCATTTTTTGATTTTGGGTCCTTCCTGCTCCGTTTTTGCTTGTGCGCTTTTTCCTTCCCTTATTTATCTTGAATATCGTAATATCAAGATGGTTTTTGCAGGCTTGTGGATAATAGAATAATTTTTTTAAAAAATTTTTATGGGTCACTCACTCAAGCAAGCAGTGGTGGGTGAAGTTACAGGCGCATGCGCAGTAATCATCTGCTGTCAAGCAGGAATGTGATTGAAACCAGAAAGACACACGTTCAAAGGAATGTTACTGCACTGTAGATAAGATAAGAAGTTGAAATACCCTGCAGTGCAGTAAATTATCCTGTGTGTGTCCGAGCGAGGGGAGAGCACTGTATATGCCGAAATGTGACACTGTACACAGTACTGTACACGCCAATGCGTTTCAACAATTTTCAAATGAGACATATAGTACAGCACTGCAAATGCATGTATACTGTAAATATGCAAATTTACAATTACTGCACGCGCACACGCAGACTGTGTACTGACGTAGGTTGAACTGCTAAGGTATTAGACTTCCAAGACAACAGCTCGCGAACACCCCCCTGAGTTTTTAGACGGCATTGCAGTATTGCAGACAGCGAGAATAAAATGCTAATATCACGAGCGCTAAAATAACGCAATTCACTCCGGACCAAAAAAAAAAACGCATCTGACCGAGATTATCAGAGAGCCGCGGATACAGCCGATTTAGGCTAAAGGCGGCCGCCACTGTATGTTCATTTTTACAACGCCAAAATGGCTTATCCAACGCTCTTACGACGCTTTGCAAAGTAGTTTATGTGTATATAATATATATATTACACTGTATTATACTATATTATATATTATATTTTTATATTATATTGTATTTTATGTTATATTATATATATATAATACAGTATATGCACTATATAATTTATGTGTGTGCTGCATATCTTATTGTCTGTGTAAAATATTTTGTGTATTTTAGCATTAAAAATGCCTTCAGGAACGGAACCTTTCATTTAAACAGTGTTCCTATGGGAAAACCTGTTTCGCTTTACAACGTTTCGCTATCCAACGCCATTTTAAGTAGCGCATTGTGTCGGATAACCGAGGACTGCCTGTAGTATTTAACTATATAATTTGTCATTTTGGGTGTAGCATTGGGCTTTTTTGTCTTGTTGGATTTTAAAATTAGTTTTAGTCTAATTTCCTCTTTGTTCTCTAAATTAATAAGACTTCCCTTACCTAAATATTTTGCTTTATTCCTTGCTTGTTCTGATAAATATGGTTTAAAACGACCCAAGAAACTTTTAAAATATTCTGCCCGTGCTAGATAGTCAGACATATGACTATAAATCCTTCTTCTCTGAAACTGACAAAAAGGTATTAGCCTAATCCAAACTTTAAAGCAATTGCTGGCAAGAGACAGCTGCTACAATCAACCTGTGACAATTTTTTTTGTAGTGATCATATTATCTATTGGAAATGTTAAACCTAAATATTCAAATGTAACCGCATAATGTTTACAGAACTTAGGACTCTACTAAAATAGGTTTCTCTCCACCGAATATGATTTTTGGCATAGTGCTCATAAAGCTAATATATATGTGAGTGTTAATCAGTTTATCCAATTCCTATTATATTGTATTGCAACTGAGAAGATAATACATACTTACACATTTTCAAGACAAACATATACAACAACAAAGTTATGTACAGTATCCTTAACATATATATTTACACTTTAAAGCAAAAATGTGTACTCATTTTTTTAAACATCATTTGATTTAAAATTAGCAGCAGAAAATCATATGCATTCAACTTCAATGCTGTGTCCTCCTCTATCAGAGCAAAATAGGGCCTTTTGGTATACACAATAGAGGAAAAAAGCAATTACTATCAATCAGTGACTAGGCAACAGATTGGAGCATTTTGAAAGACTCATTCATACACAGATTTGCAGCAGTGTTCATCTCCTCTGATTAGATTCCATAGATTTTAAATTGTAGCTAATTAGGCTGTCATAGGTTCATTAATGGCTCTACTGATTCAGCACTCCCTCACCTGCATGCATATTAAAGCTCATTAGCTCCCTTGTCTAAAATACCACTTGCATTAATTGCTGCTGATGTACTAGGACTCTTCAAAGGGATCTTCTGACAACTAGTCTACCTGCTTGTAATACCCATTACCCCAATGCTCTTTAGTAGTTAAGCTCATAGTTCACAGTATTTCACATGTTATCTTACAATAGTTGGAAGGGCAGCAAAATGCGATCCAGTTTACATGAAGAAATGAAATATTAAAAAGTTCAACTCTAGTTCCATCCTTTAAAGATTGCAATGATAATTTTTTCTTGATTTAAAAAAATATATATATTTTAGAAAGTAGCAAGGTATATTTCCACACTGATTTTTTCTGGGGAACATTGTATGTTGTTTTTTTGTGTGCTACAGTATATATAATGTGTAAATTAATGAAATATGTAGGTAGGTTATGGTAGCCTCCCCAGTGCAATACATACTTCTGAGAATTGCAAATGTCAACATGGAGAAACATTATGCAATATGATTGACACATCTCAGCAAGCTGGTAAAAAAGCATATTATTATGACATTTTAAAGAGAAGTTTGTTTAGGGATACCTAAGGGTTTCTAAGTTGTACCTACAGTATGTTTTAATCAGTATATTACATGTGAGCTTTTCATTTATTGTTGACAGGGAACATAGTGAGCATGCTTAGAAGCTTTTGTTTGTACTAAAATGATTAAAAAAAAACTGTGAGCACTTCTGTGTAGCAATTCTTTCCCCTCTTTGTGCGTGTATTATGTACATTTGTATTTTTCTTCACTGTATTATGATTTTTATCTCTGTAAACGGTTGCATACTGTACATTGAAATATGACAAAGGGACACTTTTGCCCAGAAATGTTGTACATTATTTCTTTTTTTATATATCAATTTGATTGTGAAAAAATCTGGTTCCTGAGTGCAATGATGATGCTATTTCTTTCTTCAACTTTATGCACAGGCAAGATAACCTAACCAATGGAGAAGGGTGATCTGGCACACACAATAGTACAATGATAAATATCACCTGCCGGTGCCCACGGACCAAGGGGGATCGTCCTGCAAAGTCCCCAAGAAGTCACATAGGTTAGAAAAACAGTCCAGGCACTCGGTCTTTCAAATAGAAGATATATTTAATCCAGAATGAAATCCAACGTTTCGACTGCTAAAAACAGTCTTTGTCAAGGTGAGAGCAGTCAAAACGTTGGATTTCATGCTGTATTAAATATATATTCTATTGGAAAGACCGAGTGCCTGGACTGTTTTTCTTACCCAAGATAACCAAAACAACCAGAACTAGATGATAAAAATACATTACATAATCATTTCATAACAATTGTACATACAGCTGCGGCCGCCTTTATCCTAATGCGGCTGGATCCGCGGCACTCTGCTAACCGCGGCCAGATGCGGTATATTTTCTTTTTTTCCGCAGCGCTTTCCGGTATGTTTGCGCTTGGATTTTTAGCGCTGTCCGCTATACTGCAATACCGTCTAAAAACACAGGTGGGCGTTCGCGAGTTGTTGTCTTAAATGTCTAATAAGTCTAATGCATGTCTAATGCATTATGTCTGTGTGTGCACGCGCAGTATTTGTAAAATGGAGGATTTACAGTATACAGTCTTACAAAAATATAGCGTTGCGTCTTCTTCGAAAATAAAATTATCACATTTCTATACAGTACTGTATGTACTGTATTACAGTATTTTGTAATCAGTACTTTTACTTTTACTTGTTTTCATACTCGTTTTATATTATGCGTGTACCATACAGTACTGTTTGTCTCATTTGAACATTGTTGAAATGCATAGGCTTGTTACAGTTTCACATTTCGGCGCATACAGCGCTCTCCCTCTCGCCCCCGTAACACATGGCTAAAGTACTATTTCAACTTCTTATCTACAGTTCAGTACACCTCTCCAAGCCAGATGGCTTTCTGGCTTCAATCATCCCAAACCTGTCATCACATTCCTGCGTGTATAATGTACAGAGCCTGGTGTCACATTTCAGCGCCTGCGTGTAATCCTCTTTCTGAAGGGACATAGTTGATGATTAATGTGCATGCATGTATAACTTCACAATCATGTGGAAGTTGAAGTCTGGAAAAAAAAATATTTCTTTTTTTTTTAAGTTTCGTTTCCAGACGTGTGCCTGCATAAAAATTCTTGTTATTTTGATATTCTATCGGTACTGTAGCTTTTTAATGTGACACTGGTCATTCACATGCTTTATGTAATTTTTATTGATTTGGGGGTCTGGGGATCAAACATTATGATGACCTGTTGAAAATATGTCTTTGAACTACAGTACTGCTAATCGTTCATGCAGCTTTACACCCCTCCCCCCCGCAGATACACACAAGGCTCAAGGATTTCAACTTCTTATCGACACATCTCGAAAACCATTCATTTTCAAAAGCTTGGCTTTGTGCTTTTAATCGTCCCAAGCAAGCATCACATCTCTGCGCCTGCGTGTAATCCTCTTTGGGAAGGCACCAAGTTGATGATTAATGCGCATTCGTGTATAACTTCCCAATCATGTGGAAGTTCAAGCCTGGAATTTTTTTTTTTTTTTTATGTTTAGTTTCCAGACATGTGTGCCTGCATAAAAATTCTTGTTATTCTGATATTCTATCGGTATTGTAGCTTTTTAATGTGACACTGGTCATTCACATGCTTTATGTAATTTTTATTGATTTGGAGGTGCGGGGATCAAAACATTATGATGACCTGTTGAAAATATGTCTTTGAACTACAGTACTGCTAATCCTTTATGCATCTTTACTCCCTCCCCCCCACAGACACACACAAGGCTCAAGGATTTCAACTTCTTATCAACACCTCTCGAAAACCATTCATTTTCAAAAGCTTGGCTTTGTGCTTTTAACTAAATAACCATAAGAATGGCGATTGATTACAGGAGAATCGCTTTACTGTGCATTGATATTGATATGGTAAAAAAATAATTACTGTACATACGGCAACTGTACCCACCATAGACTTTGCCATTCGGTTGGCGCCGAGCCACTGCCAGTCCCGTAGTTTTGATTATACACGTAGTTGACAGGTGACAGCAGGCCTGCTACACCTGTAGTTGACAGCTGATGAAGCTGGAAATCGCTTTGGTACATGAAAGCTTGCTGGTATCTGTACGTGAAATCCTGCTCAGGCTGCAGGTATCAAGGCGGGGGCTGATAGCAAGGGTTGCCGGTCAGCAGGTTTTCACAGACGGTCGGACCGTTATTGGAAGCCAGTGCTGGTGCTGGCGCATTGCTTTGCCTGGGACTGATGATTCTTAGTTGGCTTTACCATGACCTTTCGCCTTTTGAACTCTCCATGATCAAAGATACTGGAAAATTCAGGGGCAACATACCAATACCCTTCTCCTGTAACTCTGGGTGCAGGAGCAATATGAAAAAAACGTTGATCGATACATAACTTTTTCCTTATCGCACGCTTCCACCCCAGAGCATCTTGTAAAAATTTGTAAAAGTAATTTTTCGATAAAATATTGATAAATTTGACCAACTGTGGCCATCTTATCATCTGCTGCACTAATTGCTGACCATATTAAATAAGCGTACGTTATGTCGGGTTTTTTAACACGGACTGCAGTGG
The DNA here is from genome assembly GCA_036426205.1 of Ascaphus truei. NCBI lineage: Eukaryota > Metazoa > Chordata > Amphibia > Anura > Ascaphidae > Ascaphus > Ascaphus truei. The sequence continues at coordinate 80,614 of WSYH01000620.1, read as the reverse complement.
TGTTCTCATCTCTGGACCTCTCTGGACAATGGAATAGAACACCAGACACTTTGCATTAGTTTTTAATATGAAACACCTAAATAGACACAATGTTGTACAACTTCTTCAGTACCAAGGTCAATTCACAAAGGACCATTGTGGTATTTTTTAAACACCTGCAAGTCGACACATTACTGAAGCGCATGCGCATTATTCATGAATATCTGCCACCTGGCGGATACGCGAAGAAGTGCAACCAATTAAATCCGAACAATTCTCATTAAACAGATCAAGCGCGGGTGACGCCGGCATGATTGCGACATGAATACGGCACGAATGCCGCACGAACGCGGCGAAGCGCGTGGCGTTCGGAAAAAGTCACCGGAAAATATCGGTGAAGTGTTAGAATAAAAGGGGCCGTGTCTGTACAAATGTAGCATGCCTATTGCACCAGCATGCACAGTAGCCCGATCCATTTTTTTGCACACAGAATGCAGTTACAATGGGGTCTGCCCCAGCTGTCGCATTGTGTGTGTCCCGTTGCAATGAGCTAATAAGGGCTGCTAAATCTGTATTGACCAAATAACAGCCTACATGGCCAGCAAGCCAACAATTACTTCTGGTATTAGTTTTTCCCTATCTCCGAGCCAGATTCCACTGACTCAGTAGGTTAGTATGGGCTAAAATGTAACAAGGAACAATGGCATTCATCAGACTATCAGTTTCTGTGATAACAGATCTTGTTTTACTTTACAGGCTGTCCTTTCAGATTTTGATGCAATCAAATTTACAGTATGTATTTGGATGAAGTCAATGTAATACTGATATCTGTGATAATAATGTACAATGTAAATAATTCAAAATATTGTGATGGTGGATTTATTGCTTTCTGAAATAAATACAATATTTATTTATGCTAAGTTATGTAATTTTTTTAAGTGGCATTTCCTGGCTATTTTGAAACATCTACAGTACAGTATACTTTACATATAAATGTAACTCTATAAATCTGACTAAAGGTGGTTTTTATTATCTGCATCACTGGCCTACATTCACTACAGGCAGTTAAATATATAATAAACTGCATTATTGTTATTGGTAGTATTTTAATAACTTAATTTCCTTTGCTGTGCCTTGAAAGTAGAACTGGGCAAACTTGACAAAATCCGATCTGCACGAAGAGTTCTGATCTACATCAGCTTTTTATATTTGGTTATATGAAAAGATATTAGATTTGCGCTGTGATAAATCAATATAGATGTTGTGAAATATACTTGCTTAAATAGAGACTGTGCTCTTATAGTGATAAAACCTCTACATTAATGCAATAGATAAATAGTACAGAATTAAAATATACTATGTCTATGATCTAATACAAAAAATACATAAACAACAATAAAGTGTCCATATATGTAAAAGTCCAAGAAAAATTAGAAAACCGTGATAGTGTCCAAAAAACAGATGAACGTCCCACAGTTGATCTCAGGTGGCTCATGACCTAAGCATATAGAGTGAGAAAAAAAAGAGAAAAGTGCAGGAACACGCGATAGTGTAAAACCTTTTTGCATACAAAAAGAACAATTTAAAAAACAGTAATGCTCTTACAAGAAAAAAGATCTTTAAAGCATACAGTAGAGGCAACGCTTATTCTAACATTTGCCTTAAACTAGCCGGGTTACATTCAGGGTATGTGCTGGGTATGTTCTGGGCTGGTTTGAGGCACGTTTAAGGCATTTCTGCATTGATTAACGACCCATAGGATTAACACAGCAGGGATCCCTGGCAGTCCAATTCAGTTTGAATGGGACTGCCAGGGACCCCCGCTGTTAATCTGATAGGCCATTAATCAATGCAAAAATGCTGGGTCTAGTTTAAGGAAATGTATTCAGAATGTACCTGGGTGTACCTGGGTCTTTTGGGGAATTGCCACTGGTTTTTGTTAGAATAATCGCTGCCTCTATTGTATATTACTGGTTCAAGTAACAGGTGTGCAGTGTAGTTGTTCCACATGTGATTCCTGTGTGCATCCTTAGCTTCTGCTGCTGAGGTTAGCAGTGGAAGATGATGCCAGACGTGGGGAGCCTCCTCACTGTGATAAACACCAACACACCTCCAAAACAAGCAGGATTTCTGTGCATCTCTCGCAATAAATGGGGCTGACCCAGTAAGCGAGGGGGGGAGGAGGGGAAAGAAGAAGGCAGTTCTTACTGCACCCAGATGATCAATGAGCATCCAGCGAGTCTGCCTCAGCACACAAACTGTAGACTCATGTTGCAATTTTTTTCTCATTTATTCCACCATATATTTAATCCACCACTATATATTTACTCCATGGTGAAATTACCCACAATGCCCTATTCATTTCGTGAATCCGATTCACTTTCTCAGGGGTATGCAATTTGGTTCTTGCAGGTGAGTCTTTTAAATGACACCAGAGCATGATTCATTGGTTATCATAGCTTACTAGTCCTCACAGGTGAAACAAACATCCTTAATGAGGTCTGCAACCGATTTGACAAACCAACATCTCAAATAAAAACACTTTTACAGCAAACATAATTAACTATACATCAGAAAGATAAACATAGCACTAACAAGATGCACAAAGTACAGATGCAATGGCCGTTATTCGAACATTTCACGCGTTGTATCCTTTTGCTTACCGGGTCATGTTGCATGATTTCTCAGAATATTCTCTCGTTAAACCGCGAGTCTTTTGATCGTAAATAGAAGAGAGAACCTCGCTCAAACTAAGATATTAAATCAATACTGTGTGCTACCAGGGAGGTAAACTGACTATACAGATAAGCTCATGGATCATGTCAAAGGAACACGGTCCAGACAAAGAAATCCCTTTAACGGTGCACTACAGACCAAATGTATTTATTTATAATTTTAATGGTCTTAATAAAACTGCATACAAAACAGTCTAAAATAAAATTTTAATATCACACATAATTTTAAAAAAGCAGGGGATTCTTGTATTCAATCAGCAGCCACACGAGAGAGAGAGAGAGAGAGAGAGAGAGAGAGAGAGAGAGAGAGAGTCCCATGTAACGCCCCGCTACGCGTCTACAAATAAATATTTATAACAAATTGCATCACTTAAAAAGAAATATTATGATATTTGTCTAATAGCGTCCCCATTTATGCTATATTATTAATCTCTCTTATCCCACCACATCAGGACCTCTCTCCCCTCTTCCACAGTCTCACACTGTTCTCCCAGTCTCTCCCTCTCCCAGTATTTCTCACTCCTCCTCCAGTGTCTCTTCTCTCTATCCCTCCCCTCAGTGTCTCTCCCTCCCCCCACTCTCTCTTTCCCTCCCCTTTCCCTGTCTCTATTTCTCCCTCCCCATAGTGTTTCTCTCACTCCCCCCATTGTCTCCCTCCCTCCTCCAGTGTCTCTCTCACTCTCTCCCCAAACCAGTGTCTCTCTCATTCTCCCTACAGCCATTGTCTCTCCCTCCCCCAGTGTCTTACTCACTCTCCCTCCAGCCATTGTGTGTCTTCCTCCCACCAGTGTCCCTCCCTCCCTCCCCTCAGTGTCTCTCACACTCTCCCTCCCCCAGTGTCTCTCTCACACTCTCCCTCCAGCCATTGTCTCTCTCTCCCACAAGTCTCTCTCTCCCTCCCGTCAGTGTCTCTCTCTCCCTCCCGCAGGGTATCTCTCCCTCCCTCCTGTCTCTCTCTCCCTCATGCCAGTGTCTCTCTCTCCCTCCCACCAGTGTCTCTCTCATCCCCATGTATTTCTCCCCCCACTCCCCATGTCACACTGTCACCCCCTCCCCATGTCACTGTCACCCTCCCTCCCCATGTCACACTCTCACACTCTAACCACCTCCCCATGTCAAACTCTCACCTCCCCATACTCACCCCTCCTCCCCATGTCACACTCTCACCCCTCCACAATCACCCCTCCCCATGTCACACTCCCCCCCACACTCTCACTCACCCTCCCCATGTCACACTCACACACTCACACCCCCTCCCCATGTCACACTCAACCTCACCCCCCCTCCCCATGTCACACTCTCACACCCCCACACTCACATCCCCCCATACTCTCACCCCCTCCCCATGTCACACTGTCACACTCCCACCTCCCTACCCATGTCACACTCACACACTCACCTCCCTCCCCATGTCACACTCTGACACTCACAGTCTCCTCATGCTGCATGCAATAAGAATAAAGGAAGAACTGCAGGAGCTGTGTAGCACAGCTGCACCTAATGGCCGAAAGAGAAATTGCAGCTACCAACTGCTTTTCTCTGCTTCTGGCAAAAATCGCCAACTGCTACCTGCGCCCCCCTTAAACAATCTTGTGCCCCCCAGTTTGCGCACCGCTGCTTTATTCTATAGTCAGTGAGGGCTGGAACTTTAGTTTATATAAATATAATGATGATCCAATAATATCATTACATCAGTTCCAATAGGGAACTGCTAGAGTACAGGCTTCACTAATCGTTTAAACGGTTGCTATGACAACCATTGACTATAAAGGGGCAATTCTAGACACGGTTACACCCACCCCGGAAGAAGTCATCCATTTTAGAACGACAAAACTTATGTAGGGTTAGCCGGCATTTCTCTGTGCTAAAGCAATGCATTAAGTAACACCTGAAGTATGAAGAATTACTAATCTATACTCAGGAGGTCTATCCAATGTTCTAAGATTCACCGTCTGGTCACCATGAGTTAAAACGTTTGAGGTAGCTCTTCTAAGTTTTTCTAAGTTTTAGGATCATTAACAAGTATCAAAGGTCCCCTAAGGGCAGACGTTTAAGACCAGCTGCTATTGCGGAGAGATCTGTGGCTGAACGGAGTATTATATAAAAGACACACCGATATGTGCACGCGGCTTGAGTACTCAGAACAATCCTACAAGGACCTTTGAGGCTAGACTATAGGCTAAAGAACATATCCTGTGGGTATAATAATAATAGTCCTCAGAACACTGTAGTATTTGTACTATCAGCAATTATCAAAGTTCCGATAAAGGTGAGCTAACATGACCTAACACGGTATTGCAACGAGAACTGTGCCTGGACAGAGGTATACAAAAAAGGGAATGCTGACAAGGGCATAGAGTTTTGTGTACTCATAGAACTATAAATGTGGCCCATTTAGGTTAGATCATAGGCATAGGAATATACCCTACCAACCATTTAGTGCTCAAGCAACCCTGTGTCCACCTTGATATTGTTCCAAAGTAAAACACTATATATAGGAATATCAGTGTGGCATCAGAATTTTTGGTATGGTCAGTGACATAGCGAAAACAATATACGTGTGAGGAAACAGCTGCTTTGGGAAAAATACCATTAAAGATCGTTACAACTACTCTGTAGAGCAACACAATTAACTCGCTCACTGCCGGGTATGTGCTTATAACCACATATTACCAGTTAGGGTGAAGCTAGACTGTAGGCTTAAGGTTATATCCTGTGGGCACAATACATATCACTCAGTCTACAGAATGCTGAGGTATTTGCACCATCAGCAATGATTAAAGCTCGGATCAGGGTGAGCTAACATGATCTAATATGGTATTGCCATGAGAACTGTGGCTGAATAGAGGTATCACAAACAGAATGCTGACACAGGCATACAGTTCATGTATTTATAGGACTATGAATATGGAACTTTGAGATCAGATCATAGGTTTTGGAATACACCATACTAACCATTTTGTTCTCAAGCAATTGCCTGTCCACCTTTATACCAGGTCTAAAGTGTAAAACTATATATAGGAACATCTATATGGAATCAGCATCTCTGGTATGGTCAAGAATAGAATGATAGTTGTTTATCAGGTGATCAACACAACACAGCACCAATACCTGCTATCCGCAAGATCCGTATCAAGATACGTGCATGAGGAAATAGCTACGCTGGTTATAATCCCAAGAAAGATTGTTCAACAACCCTGTAGAGCAACAGAATTAATCCGCTCCCTGCAAGATATATGTTCATCATCACATATTACCAGCTACATTGTATACATCACTGTGTCATAAGGATTTAACAAACTATTATTAAACAACTGTAAACTTATCTGTGAAGATCCTTTTGTATAACAATTACAAACACACAGCTGCATTAGATTATGTGAGACAGACTGTCTACAGTTTTATAGAAAAATTGGCTAAAGCGTTCCAATGCCAGGAAAATCAAAAATATTGTAAAGCCAAAACCACTTCATCCAAGGTAATATTAATGAGTAATAATATTAATGGTAATACATAAACCACTGGGTACTATCCTCCTGAAGACAGGCGGCAGGTGGTAATATCCCACCGACAATCTGTCTCATTGCAGGCTCCCCTGAATAATAAGCAAGTACTCACATATACTAGGAGTGGTTGACAGGCTGTGTTGCTTCCAATGGTGACATATAAGCAGAAATAGAACGGTGAACGGAGTGCACAAGCCAAACGGAGCAGGAAGGACCCAGAATCAAAAAATTGAATAAAAGGGCACTTTAATGTGTCAGGAGACCCATCCAACCCGTTTCGAATGTCGCAGCGTTCTTTTTCAAGGATAATAATACAGTGTAACACCACCCATTAAATACCCTCTTACCTGTAAGCAATTCGCGCCAAAAACGGAACGCGATGACGTCATGACGCAATGCGCATCATTGCGCATGCGCAGAGCGACAGTGCCGTCTGAGGGCAAAACTGTCAATACAGGCAGGAGGAAGCAAAACAAGTAAGGGAAAATGCATACGGCAACTACAATGGGACAAAAAAAGATCATCAAACCACAATAACAAAAGTAAAAACCACTAAACTTCTTATTCCTCATCAAAAGGATAAGAAACAAAAGGGGCATAAATAATACTCTAAAAATGCATATAGCCACAAAGTTAAATTAAAATATACTGTCGCGGCCGAGTTTATTCTTACATTTACCCGGTCTCGGCCGCGACAGTAACCGGGCGCGCGCCGGGGTGTCCCGTGTGCGCGCCGAAGCCTCGGAGGAGCGGTCCTCCGATCGGGGCTTCCCTCTCCCCTCTCCGGGTCCGCCGGGTCCCCCGGAACCCCCCACCGCCATCCCCCACATCGCGGGACACCAGGGCTCCCTCGGGGAGTCTTCAGCGGCCGCCACCGCAATGTGCGTCCAGACGTGGCTGGGGTTTTTTTTTCTCCCGCCGCGTGCCGCGCGTCACTGATGCGCGGTCACGCATGCCAGGGTGCATGCGCACGTGGCGCGCGTGCCCAGGGTTCGCCGAAGGGGATGTGGGAAGCAGAGGGGGTCCCGGGGGACCCGGAGAAGCAGGGCAGAGCAGAGGCAGAGGTCGCGAGGGGAGGGGAAGGATGCGGGGAAGATGCAGCTTGTGCTCGGCCAAGTTTGGCACCAGCCCGAAAACAGCCACGGGACAAGACGGGTAAGTGTAAGACTGAAGCTGGCCACAGCAGTATGTGTCCTTTGCACATTCACATATGTCTCTGAATCAGCACCGAGGTGAGAATGTCCCGTATCCCGAGTGGGCAACAAAGATGTTCTCTTTGTGTTAAGTGCAGTATCAAAAGCAACATTAATTTGAGTCTAAGAATAGCCTCTATCTAAGAAACTTTTACCAAGATCCTCAGACTGAGAAAGGAAACCAGCAGGTGTAGAGCAGTTCCTTCTTAGTCTGAGGAACTGTCCTTTGGGAATGGCTCTGATCACATGAGATGGATGGCATCTGTCCGCCCTAAGGAAAGTATTTCTTGAATTTAATTTTCTGTACACATCCGTTTGGATGAATTTATCAATATCCACGAACAATTGCAGATCCAGAAATTCAATGTGATGTGAATGAAAATTAAGTGTGAATTTAAGATTATAATCATTACTATTGAGATAATTAACAAAAGAGTGAAGTGTAGTGACATCCCCTTTCCAAATATTAATTAAATCGTCCACAAATCTTTTATAAAAAACAATATTATTACGAAATGTGTTAGTGCTAGAAAATATAAAAAGTGCTTCCCACCACCCCATACAGAGATTTGCATATGAAGGAGCAAAGTGCTTGTAAAACATTTTTTCCCTCAAATGTTAAATTTAGACATTAATGGATAAGTGTGAAAAGTAAATCCTTCAGAGAGAAACATTAGGTTACGTTCGATATGTTTTTCAAATATAGCTAGACAATTATCTTTCATATGTATTGGATAAAAGTGCGATTTTTTTTAAACCTGACCTTTCCCTACTAAGAAAAGATGTAGGCTCCATTATGTCAGAATGTTCGTCAAATAGGTCATTCATGTCCTGTAACCCACAGTAATCTTTAAAGTTAAACTCTCTTTTTGTAACGCATAGCTCACCACAAACGAAGCGCGACCACGGTGCTGAGGTAGGAAATTGGTTAACGCCGACCCACAGCCATGCGGGTGCGCCTAGGATATAGAGTAGTCGCTCAATCACAGTGTCGATGTAAGGAATTTGGGGAGCGCGTCCCCGTGGCGTACTCCCCCCTTACCTGATGTCTTGTGCAACCCCGCTGTCTTTACAGAGTGCGCTCTCATGCAGGAGCTTCATAGACATCACAGAGTCTGGCTCCACCCCCGGTTACGGCGTGCGTCAATGTCGCGCGGCGTGCACACATGACGCGTGTTCACCGCTCCCCATCTGCGTGTCAACATCCTCATCATGCCCACCTTTCTCCTGCACCACTCCACCTATCCTTGCCTCAACTGAGGCCGCACCTCTACTCCTCCACTCTCTCTCATTGGTCCTGCTCTCCCATATATGCTCAGCTGTGCCACTTGCACTTGGCTGAGCATAGTTCCTGTTAGCGCTGTTCTCCCACTTCCTGGTTCCTTGTCCTGCCTTGTCTTGTTCCCTGCTGCCTTGCTTTCAGATTGATCTCCTGTGTACCGACCCGGCTTTACTCTTGGACTCCGCACTTTTGGCTTACCGACCGCGGTTTACCTCTGACCTTCCGCACCTCTCCAATCCGGACAACGACTACGAACTTCTGGCTCCAACCCCTGACCACGACTATCGGACACAGATCATTCTACCGGCTCCTACCTCTGACCTCGGCAAGTATCAAGGCTAATCTAAACTCTCCAATCCAGACCCGGCTAGCTGGACATCCACTCTCCAGTTGTGCCCCTGTGGCTGTGGGTGGCATTTATACCCATTCCACCTCAGTACCGGGGTCCTGCCTTGTTTGTGGTGTTGCAGTCGAATAGTCTGAAATTTGTATTGGGTGCAAATTTTAAACTTTTGTTAAGGACTGAGAGTTCTGCTTGGGTCAAAATGACTTTGGAGAGATTAATAAGTAACTGTGTACTCAATTAAGTGTTCTTTTTCCTTTGTTGAGGTTGTTTGTTACTTTTTCTTACGACTCCGTCTGGTATGTTTATCCTTGATTGAGTTTTTGGACTAGTATTGATGGGGTATTGATGCTTGCTCATTTCCTCTGTATCCCCAGGAATTTTGTTGTCCTCTGGCATGATATCCATCCCTGTCATCGCGACCTGAGGTTCCTGTATAACTCAAAACTTTAACTCAAAAGAGATATACTGTATTGAGAAGGATCCTTAAAGGACAACAATAGTATGGATCATAGGCAATACAGAGAAACAGAACCCCAAGGGAGAGCACTCAGTCATTTGAGATCACTGAACCAGTGGTGGAGAATAATGTAGTGTGAATGTCTGATGAGTGAGGAGTGTAAATTTTAAAACACTTTATTATTAGAATGCTAAAGAGTCAGGATAATGTGACTCTATTGAAGCCAAAAGACAGCAAATTATTTCACCTATTGCCGCTCTCAAAGTGCTCTTATGCAGTGCTGTGCCCTCTGTTTCACATTGTCAATACACTTACCAGCGTTCTGTGTATGGGATGCGATCTAACCAATCAGATTCAACTTCATCTGATAATTACTGGGTGCAATACATGTGCTCCTGTTCAGCCTTGACAAAGCACTCTTAGCAAAACGTACGTCGGCATGTGACATCATCCCGTTAAAGGGGCGGTATTAGTGCTCATGATCGGAGCACGACCGCTTCTATTAGCTCTCCGTTTGTAGCTATGCTAATTCATTAATGTGCACTATTGATTTTAATTCAAGCAGCCGATTCGGAGGAGTTGCCGCTACGAAGGTGAGGGGCTGACGAAGGACACTACCCACAAACGGAAGAAGATCCAAATGCTTGTGATATTATCCATATTAAGACTTGAGACCTAGCCACTTTTTGTGAGTAGGTTTCCAATTTTTACCCACGGCGGAGGAATTTATAACGGTAGTGACCAAGGTCATCACCATTTTATTGTCATGTTGTGAGCACGCAATGTGTGCATACATGTATATTTTATAAGTCATTTACTTTTATTCAATTGTTATCCTTTGCCTGATATGCCTAGCTTATCAATCTTTTTCTCTGGGTAATGCACTATGGTAGTGTGTATGTATTTCTTGTCTCCTTTTCTTGAGGTTCACTTGATTACAAAGATCCAGACTTAATCCATCCTAGATCCATCGTTTTTTTCAAGTCTCAGCTCCAGAGAGGTCTGTTTTTGTTTGATATCTATGTACTGGACATTAGACACCCAGAAGACTTTTTAGGCTGCTTTTGGACAATTTCACAGGATCACCACATGGGATGTTAAGTTTTATTAGTTAATTTGTTGTTAATATATTTATGATTTACCACCATTCACTGTATTGCATTTCACAATTTATGTTTTATTAGTAGATATTAGCGTTTTGGGTACACTAATTATCCATCAGGTTAGCACCTTACCTTAATTGTGTACTGTATGCAATAAGCTGTACTGGCAGGCAGATCCACTAGCCTACTTCTGTCACAGTGGGCTTGTCAGTTGTAGCATTAATATCTATATGTGCCAAACAAATGTACACAGTGATTCTACCACTGGTTAGGCCGGGATTTCGGATCAGTCATACTAAGACTGTACCTTAATCCAGACCATATATGTGCATACCTACTGTGCATATCCCGCTCAGTATTCTACTACACTGACTAGCCCTAGATGCTACAGGTCAGCTATTTCACTCTGGAAGGGTGTCATTTAGAGTAATAGTGTTGTTCTCACCACTCACTCAGTGACCATTCCACACTGACCTCAGGTTTGAGGTAGGATACATATAGCTGTCATTACCAATGTAGTATTGTACTGGTACTCTCATCCCTCCTGTGAGGGCAATATATTGGTAATATTTACTGCTGTATCCGACTGGATTTTAATAATTCGCTGTCTTTTGGCTTCATTAGAGTCACATTATCCTGACTTTTTAGCGTTCTATTTTATTTGTTTGAATACATAAACTGTTTTAAAATTTACACTCCTCACCCATCAGACATTCACACTACATTATTCTCCACCACTGGTTCTGTGATCTTAAGTGACTGAGTGCTCTCCATCGGGGTTCTGTTTCTCTGTGTTGCCTATATACCTAACCCCTGATTGTAGCACCATCACCTGTACTATTCTATAGTAGTAGCGAGGGTCCCCCCTCCCCTTCCCCAGTCCCTATTCCCTTCCTTTTAGTTCATAGTATGGATCAGCAAGATATAACACATTTATTTAAAAAAAAAAAAACCTTCGTAATTGAACTGTATGGAGGTTAATTTTGAATCTGGTAATAAAACAATTATGCATAAACAATATTCAAAACAGTTAATATAAAATGTCTCATATGTCCTGGTGATGGTACAGTATACAATATATATATTTACCAGACTTGGATGATATACCAATCTATGAGGTGATACTGTAGTGTCCTCTTTGATATCTAATTCCTTATTCCAGATATATCAATTTTTTGGAGAGAGATTAATTTTCTCTCTTACTACAGAGTAATTGATTATTTTTTGGGAAGATTTTTAGAAGGTCTTGTCAACTTCCTCCATTTTCCCAGATTTAGTATTTCTACTGATGTAATTATTCCTGTATGGAGATTGTTTTCACTTCTCCAATACTTTCTTCAGATTGAGGTGTATGTTCAATTTTTTGACACTTGTTATGGTAATTTTGAAGGTGCACCTTCTATATTGCACAATAGCTTGAATATGTATTGTAAAGTCTCTCAAAGGGCAGGCAAACACAAATGCACTATGGTCCATCACACTTGCTGATTTGTGGACTCTTGCTTCAGCTAATGCTGGGATTTCTGTGGAGCATCCAGTAACCTGCTGTTGATACAATCCTGGCTGTCCTTGGAGAAGGACATTTGGACACTGGTGAGGTATAACAATCTCCCCCCTGCTACACCTTGGATCCAGCTTTTAGTACACCGACTCACACCAGTCTGATGTTAATTGTATTCACTGAGATTTACCTACGTACACTTGTGAGTGGTTTATAACCTTTATCTCTAACCATTAAATGTATTATTGAATTACGCTATTGGGCATGCTTTTCTGATTTTTTGTTTTATTTATATATACAGTAGAGGCAGCGATTATTCTAACAAAAACCAGTGGCAATTCCCCAAAAGACCCAGGTACACCCAGGTACATTCTGAATACATTTCCTTAAACTAGCCCCAGCATTTTTGCATTGATTAATGGCCTATCAGATTAACAGCGGGGGTCCCTGGCAGTCCCATTCAAACTGAATTGGAATGCCAGGGATCCCTGCTGTGTTAATTCTATGGGTCGTTAGTCAATGCAGAAATGCCTTAAACGTGCCTCAAACTAGCCCAGAACATACCCAGCACATATCCTGAATGTAACCCGGCTAGTTTAAGGCAAATGTTAGAATAAGCGTTGCCTCTACTGTATATATAAATTATTTATATTTAAATATATACATACAGACACACACACACCGTATACTGTATATCTGTAACTTGATTATGAAACTATCTGATTTGAGGCTGTATTTCTTATATAACTTTGCAGACCCCTCTACCTTATTTTTTCCTCTCTCCTTTTCTACTGTATATACAGGTAAACCCCATTATAGCGCGACCCGTTATAACGCGAATCGGTTATAACGCGGTTTTCACGTGGCTCCTTGTTTTTTTTTTTACACACTGCACACACTCACTGCACACACTGCTCACTGCACACACTGCTCACTGCACACGTACTGCTCCACAATGCTCAACACACACTCTTCACTGCCACTGCCACTGCCACACGTCACTGCACAACTGCTGCCACTGCACACACATCTCCTGACACCACACTGCTCAAGACACATGCTCACATGCACACACTGCTAAATGCCACACTTGCTCACTGCACACACTCTCATGCACACACTGAACACACGTGCACACTGCACAACACTCTCACTGCACACTCTAACTGCACACACTCTCACTGCACACAAGGCACACAGCACACTGCACAACTCCACTCCCGCACACACTCTCACGGCACACATGCTCCCTGCACCACACTCACACACACACACACCAACACACACACATGCCGACACTTCACACAGCACACCCACACACCACACCACACACCCAGGACACACACGACACACACACACACAACAACCAAATACACAAAACACACACACACACACACACACACACACACACACACACAGCACAAACACACACACACACACACACACACACACACACAAACACACCCAACACACAACACACCACAACACACGACACACAAACACACACACACACACCACACACACACAAACACACACAGACACACACACACAACACAACACACCACAACACACACACACACACAAACACACACACACACACAAACACACACAACACACAAAAAAACAATACAAACATACACCACAGAAACACAGACAACACATACAACACACACCAACACACAACCCATAGTACAAACACACACCATTACACACACACCACCCAACACACCAATACACACACACACCACACCCATATACACACACAAACACACAATATAAACATTACACAACCCAATACACACAACAACCATACACACACACAAACACCACACATGTACACACACACACACACACACACAACACCCATATACACACACACCCATATTCACACCACACACATTTCCTCCCATATATACATACACACACACATTTCTCAGCTACACAGAAGCGGGGGTCGGAACAGAGGAAAGGCCCGCGAAACAGCACCCACCACCCGTTCCCCCTCCTCCCACGCAGGCAGGCGGTGGAGAGCACCGGGGACAGGGGGGGGGGGAGAAGAAACCCCCCGCTACCACCTCCATGCAGGCAGCGGGAGCACCGGGCATGTGGGAGGGATCAGAGGTAAGCGGGAACCTGAGGGACATCCCCGCTCCCATCTCCTGCCCCGCGGGCTGTCACGCGGTGACAGGGGGAAGCAGGGACCGGAGGGACATCCCCTCTCCCATCTCGTGCCCCGCAGGCTGTCACGCGGTGACAGGGGGAAGCGGGAGCCCAAGGGACATCCCCGCTCCCATCTCCTGCCCCGCGGGGTGAAGGGTGCTGTGGGGGGAGGGTGATGATGCGCCGATGCTGCCGGGGGATGGCGGTTTTGGCTGGGGGGAAAGGAACTCAGGCCTTTGGGAAACACTGTTCTAACTAATTTTTTTGCGGTGGCCATTTTGTTTTTGCGCGACCCCGTTACTAACACGGTGGTCTCGGGGTGGACCCCCGAGGACCGCGTTATAACGGGGTTTACCTGTACTACCCTATTTCATGTCCTACTCACCTCCTAACGGACACATATTTACCCTTATTTTCTCCCCCTGTCTTCATCCTCAATCCCCGTTTCACTCCTCATTCCCTACTCACTTACAAAATCCCAAGCAAAAGAATAATTACTCACAAAATACAAACGTTCACATTTTTTCAGGCAGAAGCTCACAATAAAAGTAACTTGGAATAACTAAAAAAGTCTTAAATGCCCTAACTCACAGTAAACAGTAATTCCCTGTAATTCCCTGCCAAACAAATACACAAGCTGACAAATAAAAACCAATGTTAACTACTGTAACAAGAACTCAAAACTCTCACTTGCATCACATCACATCACATATACATTTAAAAACAAATACCTCATAAGTATTTCCTCAGGACAAATGTTTTTCTCACCTTCTCTCTACTGTTTAAAATGGCAGCTTAGATAGATGTCTGATATTTAAGATTTGTTGTTATTGTATACATCAGCAGAGATAATGTGTGTCTGTATATGTATTATATTGGCTCCATATAACAATGTTTTTCAGACAAAAGGTGACACATTGCCAGAATCCCTTGCTGCACTGGAAGCCCTGTATGCTGGGGATAATGGTGAAAGGCAGGGTTGCAGACCTGCCTAAGACATGTGAAAGTGCTCACAAGTGAACTTTGCTATATATATATATATCACTTCTACAATTGTCACAATTATCTTTGCTGCCATGAACTGTAAATAATTATCAACATTGATATCTCATAACATTTTTTCTTACATTATATCTTAAAGATTTTATTCATGCATAAAGTGAAACAAGTAATGGCTGTTGATACTGTACTATTGTAATAAAAAATCAAGTAATTGTTTCACTTATTTTGGACATTTGAAACAATTTAATTTCACAAAATCATGATTAAAAGTTTAGGTATATCAGGGGTAGAAATGTGTTAAACTACAGGTGCGCCGACAAGTATTCTAAAACTTGCCTTGGAAAATCTGTGGCTATCACCAACAAGACCCAGGTACATGCTTTGGATTTAGTTCCCACGATCTGATTGGCTAAAATACCATGTAACGCCGCCATCTTGGATTTAGTGACATCATCCTAGAGGCAAATAAAGCACAGCCATTCTGATTGGCAGGCATCATTCACTTTAAGTGACGTCACAAAAAAAATTAAAGTCGGGACATGGTTTTAACAACCAATCAGATGGCTGTTAACCCAGTTCAAGGCAAAATGTGACGTCACAAGCCCTATTTAAGGCCGTGACGCCTCATTTGAGCCCAAGAAGACGACGAGACAAAATTGGTTGGGATCTACCATGGGGTTTTATGGATTGACCGATGAAGATAGAAGATAAAGAAGATCAAGAAATGGTGACAGATGAAGATAGAAGAAGGTGATTAAAGAAAGAAGAAAGGAGATTTGAGTACCTGATCCGGATCTTCATGGCGGATGGCATCGGATGCTGTTTGAGGTCTTTGCGGTACATGAGCTTCCTGTTTCCCAGGGAGTCGGAGGGCCAGCGCTTCTAATGGTGAATAATATATTGCATGTTTGTAAATGTCTTTTTTTTTTTTTACAGGATTTTACATTGCATGTGTTTTTTTAATGTTGTATTTTTGAACATTGACTGATAATATATTAATCTGTACTACTTTAGAGTACAGATCAATATATTATTAGGACAATATTTGGGGGGCATTTCTGGCTTTGTATTGCTGCTGTTTTTTGCAATGTTGGTTTATTATGTGGATGTAATTGTTTGGTATTTTTCAGCTTGATTGAAATAAAATGTTGGCGATTGTTATTCTTATTATACTTTTTTAATGAAGGATGTATTGTGTTGACTAATGCGTTTAATTTTGGTTTCTGATACGTTTTTATTTTATTTCTTTGTAATTTAATGTTTAATGTTCATTAATGTTGTATTAATTAATTGTTTTGATTGGTTACTGTTAGAATTATTTTTGCGTTGGTTTAGTAATTAATTGGTTTGATTGGTTACTGTTTGGAAGAATTCTGAGTTTGATTAATTAATTGCTTTGGTTAATGGTTTAATTAATTAGTTGTTGATCTTGTTATTGCTTGTATTCATTGGATTAGCTGGCTACTGTTTTTATTTATTGAAGTGTGTTTTATTGAGTTTTTTAATGTTTTATTATTGTGTGTTTTGTGCATTAATGTATTGTGATTAGGGTGTACATTGAATTCAATAGAGGCTTATCATGCCCTATATTATTATTATATTGGTATGATGTACCACTATACTACTCAATGGGTACAGGGTGGGTATAGTCAGTCCGGGGTGGGTGGTTAGGCCTCCTGGGTGGGTAGCGGGGCAGGGAGGGATAACCCTTTAATTAGTAAAGCGGTTATTAACCGTTAAGGTAATTAAGGGGTTAGGAGCAATTAGAATGTCTTTATTATGTATATATGCTTTCTGCCATCGGAGGACAGTAGAACTTATTTACTTTATTTATGCTGGTTAATGTTGTGTTTAATAATGGGCAAATAATCTATTTTCCATATCTGGATAATAGTTATTTTGCCCAATACTATACTGTATGTGTTTGGGCGGATGGGAGGGGGGGATTGTTTAAAATGTAGGCCATGTTTATTTGTTAACATACAAGGTTGGTACCTTAGGTCTGCGGGGACCTATGGAGACCACCTGAGGACCCCCCGGATGCCCACGGGTACTACCTGCAGACCAACGGGGGACACCTGCGGGGAAGAACCAGGGGCCCCACAGCTGTGGGGGCCCCATGGACCCACAGGGACCACCCAAGGGCCCCCAGACCCTCGTGGGCCTGCGGATACCCGTCGGGACCACAGGGGACTACCGTAGGTGTGGGGTATGAATCTGTATGTTAAAAAAATAAATAATGGTTTTACATTATGGGAGCATTGGGTGGGGGGGTATTGATGTATATTATATTGCAATTTTATTGTGGCCTAGGAGGTGGGTTTTGGGGCTGTTGTGTGTGTGTGTTTTTTATATTGTGTGTAGCGGGGTGGGTGAAGGGGGTATTAGCCCCAAGGATGGGTGTTTAGACCTTGCAGGTGGGTAGCGGTAGGGTTAACCCCTTCATTACCTTAGTGTATTAACCGCTAAGGTAATGAAGGGGTTAAGTCCACCCGAAACACTCCCCTCACCCCCGCAACGCCTTAACACCCACCAAGGGCCAAAAAAACCCTTCACCCACACCCGCTACCCACAATAAGCCTGGCACAGGTGGTTAACCCCTTCATTGCCTTAGCGGTTAGCCGCTAAGGTAATGAAGTGGCAGTAAATGCATTTTTCCTGCATCGGATGCTTGCCGGGGAGCTCCGGTGCTGGTATTAATGTGTATCAGCTCTGGAGACCCCCAGCATCAATCCTATGCAGGAAAAAGGCCAAAACATTCTGTCCCTACTTATCGCTGCTCATCGATGCATCTCCCCACCAATCTGCCAAAATTTTGTGGCGTATTGAATTGGGGGTAAAACTGCCATTTTAGGGCCATGATAGGTGGCGATAGGTGGCTCACGGCTACTAGAATCGCGCGTGTTTATGATCATTCCAAAAAGTGTCGATAAGTGGCTAATCGCCGCTTAGTCTGCGATTTGATTTTGGTGAAAAGATTTTTCAGCGATACAGGCCATTATCGCCCACTTATTGAGGCTTACTGAATATGAGTAACCATTTTGGCCGATAAATGGTTGATAAGTGCCTTATCGACGCATACTGCATGAGGCCCTAAGTTTGAAAGGGATAAGCAAGACTATCTGAAAAATCAAGTATACATCTGGCAAAAAATGGTGACTCAAAACATTAACAGGAATGGATCTAAGTCTCCCTACAGGGATCAGAAACAGAAAGTGGGACATACAAACACCCCTAAGAAATCGATATTAAAAAATCGGTATGCTGACACCTCGAGCTTTGAGTCAGATGTTTCAGACGGGGATGGCAGGGGACCCTCAGTATCGTACGACCAAACTGAGGATGTGTGGAGAACAAAAAGTGATACATGGAGTCTACAAAGAGAGGCCTCTACTCCAGGGAAGGCGGGACCCTCAAGTTTAAAAAGAAGGGACCAAGAAATTAAGCCTTTTTTAGGAAGAGGATGAAGAGATCCAAAAGAAAGAAGGGATCAAAGAGGCGCCAATAAAAGGAAGAAATATGCGTAGAGGCCACAGATAACAACGTGATTAACATCTCAGACTTCGACCTTACCACAAGCCAACTATCCCTGTTGAATAAGGGACTTAATTTTGCCCCATCTAATGATTTTCATTGTTTGATGCTATTATAGACCTACAACGATTCACACACAAACTATGTCTTCGAAAAAAAATTGACATCAAAGATTGAGAGAAGGTCGATGATAGTTTAAATGGGTCTCAGCCGTCCCAATTTATAATAAAAGAGGATGTGGTTTCATCACCTATTATGAGACAACTGGACACATTTCAAGATTTTTGTGAACTTTCAGCTATGGAGGGCTTGGAGAAAAAACAGGCGGACCAAATTGTCAGTTGGGGGTGCCTCATTTAGAAGATTTCTTTAGCCATCAGCATACAGACTTTAGACCTTTTGTGCTAATGCCTCTACGGAACCTTGAATCACCACCTTTGAAAGGTTGGTGGAAAAGGACCTGACTATTCTGGTGGAGGGATACATCTTTAGTCCTAATACAAGGGTTAATTTAAAAAGGGAGGAACAAATAGAACTACATACAGTACCCTCAAAACTAACAAATTACTAGTCATTAAACATGCTGACAAGGGGGGGGGGGGACATTGTATTGCAGTCCTTGGCAGATTACAAAAAAGATGCATTACTCCAACTGAATGACACCAATTCATATAAGAAGCTCATTAGGGATCCTACAGATGTCTATCAACGGGAACTTAGAGATGTAGAAATGGGAGAAATCTTATATGTCCTAAGTAAAAAAGAGTCAGAGTTTTTGTTTCCTGTACATCGAGTCACACCCATCTTTTACCATCTCCCAAAGATCCATAAATCACTGACCAATCTGCCTGGCAGGCCTATTGTGTAAAGCATTGGATCTTTGGGAGATGGTCTTTCAAGATATATTAATAAATTCCTACAACCTCTGGTACAGTCATTACCATCATTTTTTAAAGATTCTAATGATCTGATTAAAGATATTCAATCTATTAATGGAATACACAATGTAGATGGGTTACGATGGATGTGACTTCGTTGTACTCTATTATAAGGCATGAGCAGGGTATTGGAGTGATAAACCTCTTGTGGCGCTAAGGCAAGGGGTGGCTAATAGGAATGGATAGGATCGTGGACAGAGTCCTCTTCTTATGAATGATGACCTCAAGATATGGAAGACAAAACATATAATCCCTGACGAAGAAACCCACAATTAGGTGTTTCGAAACGCGTTGGACGTTTTTTAGCGTAGCAGGGACACTGTAGCAGCAAGATACCGGAGGTGACATCAGCGGAGGAGCCGATCGATGAGACTCTGGCAGCAGTTGACTCCGAGCACGGAAGACAGATCTCCTCGAGTTGCTGATTTGTTTCACCCCACAGCGAGCGGTGTCTACCAGCTAAAATAAACCAAATACCAAATGCACATGTCCTAGCCACCTCTGGTGAGTAGGATTCCAATTTTTCTCATGGCGGAGCAAGTTTTATTTCATCAGGTGCAGCCGCACCAAGTTGTTTTACCATTGATACTTATGTATGCTGTCTCATGTTTTGCATATTTGTTTTATTAAATTGCTCTGTTCTTATACAACATATAATCCTTGGGTAATGCACTATTGCAGTGTTTTATATGTTTTGTCTTCCCTATCTTGAGGTCACCATTCATAAGAAGAGGCCTCTGTCCACGATCCTATCCTTTCCTATAAGCCACCCCTTGCCTTAGCGCCACAAGAGGTTTATCACTCCTACATCCATTCCTGGTTGTGAGATAACCAGAGAAACTTTTTGGGCAGCTCTAGGACTCTTTTTTGGACTCCAAATCACAGGTTTATTCACGGTCACATGTTTATTTATACATTTATAATAATATAAAAATTTAACTTGTCATGCGAGCGCTATTTTTGCACTTATATTTTCACATGAGCAGGTTATTGCTGCAATTAAATATTTTCTGGATCAATCTAATCTGGCACCTAAACTTTGCACTTTCTTGGTGGAATCTATCACGTTTTTGTTGACACATAATTATTTTTGTTCCTATTCACAATTTTATTTACAAATCCTTGGCATGGCTTAGGGCACATCTTTTGCACCATCATACGCAAATTTATTTATGGGTTTGTGGGAATCTATTTTTATTTTCAGTGACCACAACCCATTTAGACACCATATCAATTTCTTCAAGCGCTATATCGATGATTGACTTTTTGTTTGGGAGGGTGAGACGTGCTCTTTACAGCAATTTCTCACTTCTTTAAATGTTAATGATTACAATCTGGTCTTCATATATGAACAGAATATTAATCACATTGTGTACTTGGACTTAATGCTTTATATTGATCTAGACGGCAATATCCAAACGGACCTTTACAGGAAACCTAACTCTAGAAACTCGTTACTTATGGCATCTATTAATCATGCTACATCTCTAAAAAGGGGGATACCCAAAGGCCAACTTTTGCACCTACGGAGATTATGCTCTACGAAAGAAAGCTTCCAAGGACAGGCAGATAAACTAATAAAAAGATTTAGGGCCAGCGGCTATAGTGAGCTTATTCTTCAAGAAACATTGGAAACAGTTAAATCAATGGATCGTGATGAACTTGTGTCTAAAATCACAAAGGGAAGACAGAATAATAAAAATAAATACAATACCAGAGAGCAGCAGATGTCGATAGAGCACAGCCAGAGCAATCCAATTTCAAGAAGGAAAAAATATATCCAGGCAACTCTAAAATTAGATGAATTGATAAAATTTATTGCAGGCTAGTAAACAATAAAAATGGACAACATGGACGCAGCTACGCGTTTAATGCAACAGCACTTTATCAAGAAATTTCAAACACCCATGCACATCACACAACAGAGTAGACAGTCACAGGCAGTACAATCTATTGTGACCAAACATTGGGACACACTTAAATTAGATAAAGATTTGAGGCCAATAGTCCAAGATGTTCCCAGATTTGTCTTTAGGAAGGCTAAATCATTGGCCTCCTTTCTCTCTCCAAGTTTATTCAGCTCTCATTCACAACATGGGGTATTAAAGGTTTACCCAAGAGATTTTTTAAGTGCGGATATTGTATGTGTTCATATGCTAAACCCATTAAAATGATCAACTACATCAAACCAAAGCGACAGAGAAGAATTGATACATTAATCAAATGTAACACCAGCCATGTGATATATATATACAGTACTGTGGCTTTGGCCAGTCGTACATAGGTAAGACCACCAGACCCCTGAAAAAGAGAATCAGTGAACATTTGCATCTCATTTACAAGGGAGACCACTTAAACCCAGTCTCACAACATTTTTCCAAATATCCACTGGGGCTATCCGGAATTTTGCTTTCTCAGGGGTTGAGCATGTTGTGGCACGTGTCCATGGGGGGGGACAGGTTGAACATGCTCAACCAGCAAGAAATGTTCTGGATATATAGTATGGATACTCTATGTCCGACTGACTTAAACATAGATTGGGAATTAAAACACTTCCTTTTGATAGGGTCTGAGATGAATTTTGAGGATATTATTATAATGGTACATTTCTCTTCCATTCTATATGGGAATCAGTTAGGTGTCCATTGATATGCATGTTATTGGATTAGTGGTCTTTATTGTATAGTACCTTATTTACATTGTGTACCTCTATTGTTTTGCTTGAATGGTTTATTTCTTCGAAGTCGAACATTATGCTTATTTATGAGATAAGATATAAGAGAACAATTCTCTGATTATCCTTATGCCTATTCTCTCCTAGTCATTAATATAGATGCCACTTAATCATGGCATCTAAAATGGATGATTTTTGTGGTCGAAGATTACCTTGAGGAAGCTACATTAAATGATAGAATTAGCTCCTTTCCCAGTATTTCGTGTTGTTTACGCTTCACTTCAGAGTCTTCTGATATAATCAGTAGATACCTCTATCTATTCCTTGATTTATCTACTATACCCCAATTTATATATCTATAGGGGGTATTAAATATGGATATACGGTTATATTTATACGTTCATCATGCTGTATTCATCATATTGTAGTGGCTACTTTTGCACAGATGGATTTAAAAGAAAATAATTAAATTTAATATACAACAGGAATATTCTCATTATTATATATAATTTCTTTATGTTCATGCAGGTTGTGTATTTCTTTAAAATGTGTGTGTCATGTTTCAGATCATATTATGTTATGTTTATGTTGTTATGTATTTATATATATGATGCTGCTTTGATTCATGTTATTTATACCTCTTGAGAGTTAGTGTTATACTTTCTCAAAGGTGGCTAGACTATGTTAGTCTTTTTTGTATCTATTTATGATATTTGATAGTTTTCTAATCTGAGAACAGCAACATTGAATATATATATATATATATATACAGCTCAACCCCGTTATAGCGCGATCCGCTATAACGCGGATCCACAATAACGCGGTTTGAGCGTGGACCCCAAGTTTTTTGCACACACACTGCACACACTCTCAGCACACTGCACACATTCACAGCACACAGCACATACTCACAGCACACAGCACATTCTCAGAGCACACTGCATAAGCTCACAGCACAAAAACAGAAACATACCACATTGCACATACAGCACACACAGCACACACAGAACCAGCACACACAGCACAAACATCACACACTCATAGCCCCCCACCCTACCTTTGGTGTCAGCCTCTGGGGCATCGTGGGGCTGCTGGGGCATCGTGGGGCTGCTGGCAGGGATCGGTGCAAGGCTGGGGGGGATAAGTACGAAGCTGGGGGATTGGTGCGGGGATCGGCGCGAGGCTGGGGGTGGGTCGGTGCGGGGATCAGTGCGAGGCTGGGGGATTGGTGCGGGGATCAGTGGTTGGATGGTGTGGAGCTGCTGAGGGGAGTGCGGGGAATGCTGGGAGTAGTATGGTGGCTGCTAGGGGACATGTTGGGCTGCCAGCGCCTCACTCCACCTTTTCCCCACTTCCTCCTCCCGATCGGGTGCGTGGCACCCATTTTTTTTTCAATTAGCGACTCCGGTTATAGCGCGTCGAATCGGGTGGCCCCGAGGACCGTGCTATAACGGGTTGGGCTATATATATATATATATATATATATATATATATATATATATATATATATATATATATATAAACCATACGATACCGTTTGAAGCACGAGATCAGGAGACAGCACTCTGGTAAGTTTGATCACAAGTTTTTGTATTGAAAAAGACACATAAACCGACGTTTCGGTCCCCCAGTGGGACCTTTCTCAAGGTGGGGCAATGAATGCAGTGCAGAGTACATATATATAGCCCAAAACCCCAGTGCTGCTGAAAAACACCAATCACAGAAAATTAGCTTCACCTGCCTGTGTGCCCTACAAGCAACGGTTATATTAGCTTAAACAGCCTCACAGATAACCGACGTTTCGACCCCACCAGAGGTCTTTTTCAAGGGGATGTGTACACATCAGTGGGGTCGAAACGTCGGTTATCTGTGATGCTGTTTAAGCTAATATAACCTTTTGTCATCTTTCTAGTTTGTGCTGTCTCTACTTTATCAGTCCTCGGATGGTAACGTATATTCTTTCTATTTATTTTTAAGGGACAAGCACACACACACACACACACACACACACACACACACACACAATGTGGTGGGTTTTGAGGTTTCTTGAGCTTGCTGGGATTTTGTGTGCATATGCAATGCAGCAATACATACATGTGATATGTTAAAAGAAATCAAATAGCATGAGCAATAGGAGATGTAATCTCATTGAGTATAATACAAGTGAATGAATTAGAAACATTGTGAACAGAAACAATGTGTCTGGTGTAGGTGTATTCATCGAATTCCAAGAGAACATCCCTATTCAATATGCTTCCCATTGCTGGGAAAAAGAGAAGCTTCATTCAGCCTCAGTTTCTAAGCCTACTGAGTAAGGGAATACATCATTAATGTGCTTTTAACATGCATCAAAATGTCAATGTTTCCAGGTATGTGCTCCTGGTTTCGTGGTTCAAGTTTCACTTGGTTATTTGGGAGCGAAAGGAAGAGTTAGGGAGAAATGACATTATAACAACACGTATCACACTCTGCTCACAAAACCTCTCCCTTTCCTGTGTCAAACCCCAGCCAAGAAAAGGTTGGAAGTGGAGTCAATGTTTCCAGCTAAAAGGTCTGTGCGACATGGAAAGTGTGTGGTCAGAGGGGTTGTGTATACAACTGTAAAGGTGCAAAAATGGTGTAAGTCTGATACTGACCCAAGCAGAAAGAACAATTACATTGTGCTGTAAATCAAGGTTCGTATATATATATACGACGAAACGTCGGTTATCTGTGATGCTGTTTAAGCTAATATAACCTTTTGTCATCTTCCTACTTTGTGCTGTCTCTACTTTATCAGTCCTCGGATGGTAACGTATATTCTTTCTATTTATTTTTAAGGGACAAGCACCAGGCCTTATCTTTACTAGGAGTGCTGATTCTTGCCTTTATATATATATATATATCTATCTATTAAGAATTGTACTTTTTTTGCCCTCTAACTTTGGCTCTTCTCTTTCAGAAGATTCATTCTTCATGCGCCGATTTTATATTGTATATGTATAATTTTTGTGTATTTGACCTAGATATGCAATGTTATATTTTTATTGAAATGATTGTATTTTTTCAAAGCTTGTGAGACACAGTATTCTGTGTTTGGAATCACAAGCAATTAACTACACATGTAATTAATAACACGCAATTAGACACTGCAGCTTCTGATTGGAGGAAGTGGGTATATATACAGTACCGAACCTATTGAAGTGTGGTCGTCGTTACCGCAAGCCGGGAAATTCCCGGCTTGCTAGTGGCCGCCCCTCGGCGTGCCGCCCCCCCACGTCATAACGACACCCTCGCGGGTCACCGGTCCAGTCATCGGGACGCGTTGCGCCCCCTGCAAGCGTGTCAAGGGGCTCCCCGAGGGAGCCCTGGTGTCACGCGATGCGCGGGACAGCCCAGGCAGGCGGCGTTAAGGGGACCGGCGGACCCGGGCAGAGGGTAGAGGGAGAGCGCCCCGATCGGAGGGCGCTCTTCCGCTCGCTTCGGCGCGCGCCCGTCACACTCGGGCGCGCGCCAGGCTACTGCTGCGGCACAAGAAGAGGCAAAGAAATGCTCGAATAAACTGTGCCGCCAGCATGAGCACAACCTCCATCATTATGCATACCACTCCCTGAAGAAGTAACCTAGTGTTACGAAAAGGTTGGAAAGAAGGTGTCATTGCTTGTTTCCCCAAAAAGTATTCTAAAGCGTCTCTGGACACTGTCAGAAGCTGATTTGTTGACGCATGCGCGCGCCTACTCCATTTGCTGGTTATTTCCAACTTGACACGCACGCTGGCGTTCCAGGAGAAGATCCCGGAAGCTGATGGGCGGATTTGTGACGTCATTGCGTAGGCGCTCTGCAAGGACAGCCCACGCCGCTTGGAGCCGTGCCGCTCTGGGACTCCTATTACAGGACATTACATAAAACCTCCTAAGACGCGTGAACACTGGAGCTCACAGAAGACGAGACGCTTGCTGACACACTCCTGTTGCAGTTCCCGCAGCTGTTGAAGGAAGAAGCAGACGAGACGCTGAGAATGCTGATACATTGCTGATACATCCCGCTGCGTACTGGTATTACCAAGGGTGTACCTCGGTCTTCACATGGTGTGGGCTAAACCTAATAACCCAACCGCTTGTACATCATTTATCTGATGTACAGCAGATATATATATTTTTAATCATAAAGTCACGTTTTGAACTCTATTACACTATGTGCGTTGTGGCGCCTTGTTTTTCGTTTTCTGTCTACTTACCGAATGAGTTTGGCAGGTCATCGGAGATTCTTAATAGCAAAACTGGCCAAATCGTTCAGGAAGTGCTGAAAAAACCTCAATGAGTTAGATATCTAAGTTTATTATGAATAGGCCCCAGTGAGAGACGCGTTTCTTTCCCGCGACAGCCAATACCAGAACTAGCAGAGAACTCATCTGCTCACAAAGACGCAAAGACGCAGAGACACCGGCTGATTTTCCACGGAGGGTGGTGAAGCTGGGGAAAGTCTCCATGCTAGGAGATTGGATCCGACCTAACATTTGTATTATGTGCGTTTAAAGAATGGCACTTATTGTAGTGCAAATTTATATATTCTACTGTGAATTGTTCACATAAAATGTTTAATGCAAATCTGCTCTATGGTGGTCTCTCCTTTTCTACTGTAGATCCCTTCATTCACTTGGTCATCAAGGATCCATTACGATATATGTGTGAATGCTGTTGTTATTTTTTAATAAAATGTGTCTAGCCATTCCCCAAGACTTGTCAGATCTGGGTGCTAACTTTCTTTTTATGTTTTATGTTATTGCAGTATTGTCTGTTTTTTTTCGTTTTCTTTTAATAATATACCCGTTGAGCAAATAAGACATTTTATGCACATGGATGACTTATTCTGCTGCTAAGTGATCTTTAGAGAGAAAAAAATGCTGATGATCAAGTGGTGAACGTTTATTTATGCACATAAAAAGAAAAAGCACTTGCAAACCATAGGCGAGGACCTTCAATGCACAATATCTAACCTCAACATTACTGTAGGTCAGTAATACAATATATAGCATGCATACTTACCATCAAAGACAAAAGAATACTTATGTATTGGTCTCTTAGTTTCTTTGAATGGAGATCAAGATGATAACATGAAGGTCCTTAGATCCCCCACGACCGAGTGTAATGTCTGAATGGACCTCAAGAGCTCTTAATGGTTGAGACAAGAAAGAGTGATAGAGAAATGATGTGAGACAGCTAAGAAATGCCTAGGGGTTAGCAAAACCAAAAAAGCCAGCAGGACATTTCATTCAGACACTTTCTATGCAATAATGATTAGGCAGTAATTTGTATAGCAAGAAGGATATCGTTTTAAAATGACATGCCTTTATCCCCTCAGTGTATCCAACTGTTTTACATAGAACCCCAGTTTACAGTATGAACTGCTGGTTTTCAGCAATGAATGGGAAGTTAACATTAATAGTACCTGCTTAATTTGAATGAAAAATAAACATGAAGCTGACAGTGACCAAGAAATTATCAGAGAAATAGAAGTGTACACATCTGTATACTTAGGTTCTTGTAGATTCGTGTAAAGTTCCAATTTTAGCATTCATTGTTTTGGTGATCAGGACAAAACATAAATTTAATTCGTTCACTTCAAATAGTTTTCTGAAAGGACAACAGTTAAGCCTGTATTTGAGACATGAATTTATGTCTTAGCATTAGATTAGATGTTAACACTTCGGGGCAGGGACTCCTTTCCTAAATGTTACTTTTATGTCTGAAGCACTTCTCCACTTTATGTGTATTACATTATTGCTATTATATGATTGTCACGTGTATTACTGCTGTGAAGTGCTATGTACATTAATGGCGCTATTTACAGTAAATAAAGACCTACAACTGTGCATACATACATACTGCCTTCTAACATGAAGCCTATGATGGAAACTACAGTAAGGGCTCTTATTTGTACAGATGCCAAATCACAAAAGCATTTCATATGAGGACTCATTGCTTTTGCTAATATGGTAAACTGTTTCAAATGTCCTTGAATGAAGTCAATGTAATGCTGACATTACAAATGTTAACCCACTATGTGGAACTGAATCTTTAATGTAAACAACTTATCAAGATGTAATCAGAATCCATAGTTTGAGAAACTCTTCCAATATAGAGGTATGCCAAATCTAGGGGAGTGCTGTTGATGAGTGACCTATCATAATTGCAAAAAAATAAAAGATACCGACACATCCTAACGTTTCTTGCATGTTTGATTCTGTAAGCTCAAGAACCGTCAATACTTATATACCTGTAGCACACTTTCCCCGCCCCCTGGAGATATGAAGCTACGGTGCTATGTGTGCATTACCATGCGGCTCACAGGAGGCCCAAACCACGATGCTGACGGAGCCTGGGATGTGCCTGATGATCCGTCTGGGTGACAGTGCCTCACACTGTACGGGATCCTACTATGTGGATAACCCGTCTACAGGACCCAAACAGAAATACACTCACGATAATAATAACAGTTTCCTGCAGGCATGTAAGCAAGAAATAACGAACCATAGTCACCACATCCCCACCAACTGAGCCTCGCAGGGGTCATAACCCCACAGTGGCCTCCAATCAAATGTCCACCTGATGGGTTATCACCCCCCCCCAAAGTACTGAGGGCCCTTGGGCACCAAACCACTCTGGGGTCCACAAGCAGCAACCCACAAAAATGTGTGTGAACAGCCGTGCCCACAAGAGCTGAAGGTGTATAGTTGGTTGTCCTTAGAGCTACTGCACAGGGCATCCTACACCTGGGTATGGCCGGAAGATAATGCGGATCCCTTGATTCAGCGATGTTGGCACAGTCTACACCTCTAAGTGGGTGGTGGAATCACTGCGTGGATGGTTCCACCATGAAGATAGTCTCTCAATATGGTGGTCTGAGCACCTGACCACGGTTTGCCAGTTCGCCGCATAGCATCCTGGCTGTGTCCCTCTCTCTGTCACTACAGGTGCCGCCTGTCCCTAACTGATGGAGTCCGCTTGCCAGCCAACCAAAAATTGATGGGAGTCGGGGCCAGCTGGGGCCTAAGGGATCTCGGCCTAGTGCAGGGGTCCGACCTCTCTGCCCATAACAAAACCTACCCCTTCCACGCCCCATGCCTCCAACTGGCATGCTCCTCCTGGATGCAGGGATGCTGCAAGTCCTATTGGTAGTTTTGCGCCATGTGACTGCAGCCCCTTAGCTTAGGCCTGCGCGCTCCCTGACTCGGCACGTGGTGACTGCACTGCACATGAAGCGGATATCTGTCATGGCGGCATGTCCTTGCCTATGCGGAGCCACCTTCGGACCGTTACGCGTGAACTGCTCGCCTCCTGGAATGCCTGCATTGACCTCAGCAACCTCCCCCATGTAGCAAAGTACGCGGGACCCATGGGGAACACCTTGTAATAATAACAAATGTATCCCATGCCATTCACACATTCTGCATTACAATAAATTACCTTTTCATAGCTCCTAGTTCAAAAGAAGCGATCTTAGTAAAAAAAAAAAAATCGGCCTCAACATGCATAAGTCTTACCTGGTTATCAAGGTAAGCCCAGTGCTATCATATTCATATTATAGTTTGTCCTCATGAGTGACCAACCCTGCTTCTCTCTTTCATATGATGGGTGGGAGGGGATGTAAAAGGAAACAATTCCCATTAGAAGCATATTAGGTTTTATTTGCACCAGCTTGTACCAGTATTGTCCTATTCTTAAATCATCAAAGTAAAGACTCAGGACCATATTCACCAAGTGGTGCTAAGCTATAAGACACCCGAATAGCCCCTTCAAGTTATGGTCCATAAAGTATCTTATGGCTTTGCTACCACTCTATAATGTTTAAATCAATTGTAGATTGCAAATGGTCTATTGCTTCTGACAGTCAGATCATCTGCAACTGCATCTCCTCGAAGAGAGTAATGTCAGAGAGCATTTCTGGATTGATTTTCCAATGAAGGACAGCCGTAAGTACATTGAACAAAGTTATTTATTTAGGTCTGTCTTATTCTTATACTGAAATAATATATTACCACAAAGATATCATGATTTTAAAGGTGTAGTTATTCAACATATTTATGAAAATATTAAGGGAGGAATTCTGACCAAGGTAGAAGAGCCGTCTGC
Organism: Ascaphus truei; assembly: GCA_036426205.1. Lineage (NCBI taxonomy): Eukaryota > Metazoa > Chordata > Amphibia > Anura > Ascaphidae > Ascaphus > Ascaphus truei. Next base: position 50,093 of record WSYH01000620.1, on the reverse strand, counting down.
CAAATCGTCTTGAGTGTCCGAGATGAAACAAGGATATATTGTCCAAGGACTAATTAGTAGCTCTGTTGTGTCCATTAGACTGGGGGTGATATATGCAGACAAAAAGTGTTAAGACACTCCAAGTTGTTGGCAGAATGCACTCCCAGAATTTGGAGATGAATGAGAGCCCCTTTCCAACACGATTACTGAGGGGCTCATTGGAGTCGACAAATATTTCCCGAATGAATACTAGAATGTTAGCCGCATTAGGTAATCCTTTCACAGGGAGCGAAAGTAGAACTTGTTGCTTTGGAGAACGATCCACGACCACAGGATTCGCCTTGTCATGGCCTTTAGATAAGGGCTCAGCTCCAACCACAAAGTCTGTCAAACAATTCAAGAAATTAGTAGTAACGATATCGATTCCTTTACCGTGATTTGTTGAGTCTTGTAGTCAATACAGGATGCCAGCTGCTCGATCATTTCTTTTAAAGAAACTAAAACCAAAGATCGCCCGCGGGAGCAAGAGACTGACGGAGGAATCCCCTCTGAAAGTTTTCCTCAATGTACTCCTTCATGGAGCACGTGGCGACGGGCCACATCGTTTTTGTCAGCGACTACCATCCGATCTACTCCCGAAGGAAGAAACTCTGGAGTACCCTTGGCCCAACCAAGGCAAAAAGATCAATGGGACAGTCGAAACAACCGATGTGGAGGCAGCTTTTTGCGACTGAACTTTGTCAGATACATTGGAAAAGGAGGAATGGGTAGATACTGGGTAGGTCGGTGGGTTCTCATCAGACAGCACTGAAGACAGCAGCCCCAATGTTGGGAAGGAAAGGAACAGTTCCTTAGGCCTCGTGAACTGCCAATGGACGACGCCGAGACTACGCCGACCCATCCATGAAAGGGTGTATGAAGATTGAGCCAGGGTAAACCCAACATTACAGAAATCTGGAACAGTGGATTACGTACCAGTAGCGAATCTCTTTCGTATGGTCCATACCGTGCCTCCAACTGCAGTGGAACATATCAAGGAAATGCAACGTGGTTGGTTAATGATCTGCCATCTATCACTTCCAAAGCTATGGAAAATTAATTTTTTCTGCAGAAGAACTGAATTCTACGCAGAAACTTTGGTCGATGAAATTACACACCATGAACCAGAGCTCCAGAAAGGCAGCCGTGTCTTGACCGACAAATGATTACCAGTCATTTGATAGACAGCAGCAACTTGGAAGGTAGACTAAGGTATGTGTGCTCCAGTGGGATCTCTCCCGTGTACTCACGCGGATTTTGACGCATCCCACCTTATTGGGACAAAGGAGAGCCTGATGCCCACGGCGGATGACCGCAATATATACAAAGAACGGAGCTGCATCTGGTAGGCTCTTCCGTGGTCGATTAGGCTCAGCACCCCTTGAGTTGCATTGCTCCTCTGGCATCCAGGGAGAACAAGTTGGCTATGGGAGCCAGCTGAAAAGTATGAAGGGATCAATGTGCCCCTTTCCGCTGAACTTTCTCGGTTCTTCTCTCCCAGAGGCTGCAGCAGGTCATGGCTGAGATACATAGGGATGATTGAGATCATCTAAACCATGCAGGGTGCTTCCAGTCATCGCGAACGTTCTGTCTTGAGGGATCTCTTAAGGCCTGCAAAATACTGCTACCAGTGACCTGTCGGTTCCATTCCGGTTCTGCCTGGCGAGGGTCCGGGATTCCACTGCGTAGCGGCCCACCATTGACTGCTGAGAAATTTGCGGAGAGGAGAGGAAAGAAGAAGCCGTTCCTCTACGCCTTGAGTGTGGACGGACCATTCGGAACTTCGCTGCCTGAAGAGAGATATTGGATTGATGAGGTCCGTCTCTAATCCCAGATAGGAGATGCCAGCCAAAGCCATCATCAGTTAACAGGGACTTGATGTATGCAGAATGTTTGAACGGTCTGTGTGAATGCAACAAAACGAGAAAGGGGAAAAGTTCAAATTGAAACCTTAACACTGCCCGCCTTTAGAAACCACACGACAGATGCGTAGGCGTGGGATCCCCGCCATAACTATTCGGCGCCCGCTAAGGGTCGGGCTTCAGCAGTGATGTGGGCAGAAATCAGTGGTGGCGACAGCTGCTTCTGGGCGGGAGCATTGAGGATTGATGCTGCACATGTAGCATTGGTATATGGTGCGGATGCATTCCGAATCCCTACATTGTCAGTTCGAAATTACGTACTGTTGACAAATCAGTGAACAAGTTGAGATGTGATAAGAGATAAGAAAATAAGGCCCCGACAAACTTAAACTAGCTGACAGCTGTGTACGACTCTACAGAATCAGGTATTTCTAGGGCAAGCCCCACAAAACACAATTTCCTGCGCCAACGAGCAGGCCCCAAATGGGCGTCAAGCGATATGGACTTAGCATTCTCTGATTTTCAAATAGTATGCAGACGGGGCCCGGAGCACTGTAAGAATTCAAGGAGACTGATTGTTGAATCTCACACTGAATGATTAATGGCACAAGCAGGGTTTATACATAAGGCGGGAAACACAAAATACAGTTGTCATTGATACAAATAGGGTACACATCTAAATGTACATGTAGTAACCTTCACATAAGCTTTTATGTATGATCCTTTAGTAAACATTCCAACTGCTGAGCAAGAGATAGTATACAATGGTGAGTTATACAGTAAGGCCCAATCCGTCTTTTTAACAAGCATTGCACTGATCAACAAAGCTGCTTTCAAAGCTACTCACAATAGTTCACGAGAAATAGCACAAGTGCCACGGTATTATACTGTTTCAACTTATCAATTCCAGAGCTGAAGCAAGAAGAAGGACAGTTTAACCTACAAACAGCTATTTTTAAAGTGAATCGTTCCAGTGCTAAAGGTGCATTATATATCAGCCGTGCTGCCAAAAAATACTGACAGATTCCCCAACTACAATAACGAAAAAGTGAATAAAATGATGGTGTTGCGTGCCCACGCGAAACTGAATTGAACTGTGAACAATAAAGGATAATACAAGTGATTGACATGGTTTAAATAATACAAACACTGCGAGTGATTGTTGTGGCTCTCCTCCGTTATGATCCAGGGTCTCATAGTTTTTAAACCGCCCCAGATACAGTAGAAGAAGAAACACATACAGAAATGCTGGTGTTATTAACGTTTATCTCCAAGCAACAAACAAACAAAGGGGATAAGAGGTAACTCCAAACTCCACACAATAGGTAGCGTGCCAGGAGAGTGACTTGGGGCGCCTCGCCAACCCTAACTCTGTACGTCAGCAGCTGGCTCATTTCTTACTACCTGTCTATCCACACAGAATTTCTCCCGTTCTCCTCAATCACCAGCAGGCCGCTCCGAGACAGTCAAATGACTGCGCTGACATGACTAGATTTCATTAATGATAGTATAGAGTATTTAGAAATGTACCTCACGCATCCACAGCATAAACCCCAGAAGAAGTCTACTGATTTGGGCTAATAGTTGGGTGCTTTTTGGACCTGGACCAACCCCTCTACAATCCAGCGCCTGACATACAGAGGTCTAGGAGCCGACCTGCCTGGTGAGGAGAAGCAAAGACGCGGTGAAAAATAGATACCTTAGAAGACCCTTCGTTTCAGCTCAGAAAACCCCTACTCTTCAGAGAAACATCGCCTCCCCATCTTGCACCCCATTCATCTCTGCTCACAATCCTGCCGTATCGGGACGAAGTTTACTCATTTCCCTAGAAACAAGAGCATTGAGAAACGCTAAGGCGGGCAGGGAGGAAAAGGAAAGGAAGAAGAGAAAGTAACGAAAGATACAGCTGACTGACAAGAGCGGAGCTTAGGGTTGGGGTGCGACCCAGTTAATCCCTGCACGCAAACCTTTGGGGAGCGTGATGAGTTTACTTATCCCCTTTGTGGGGATTTTTGATTGGGAACCCTTTCACCCTGCTACATCTTTATACTATACCACCTCACGCGGCGAATTAAAATGCCTATTGCATCAGATTTCCTGTATGTGTTTCTCTCCTAACTCTAAAAAGTTGCGTGTGCAGCGGTCAAAACACGAACCACCTCGATATGTGGAGCATACCCTGAAGGCGTGCTGTGATGATCACACAAACGAACGAACCACAGAGGCCAGGTGGAGAATATAGGAAACCCGACCGAAGCATTGAGCGAGGCACCCTACCAGAATGCAGATTGATACGTGTCATGAGCTTAGCTGGGTTGGTAAGGGTTGCGAATGTGAGAGTAGTAGGCGGTCATGATAGCCGAGAGGTGAGGGTAGTAGAAGTTAGCACGTAGTATCCAAGAATGATGGTCAAGCGGAGGAGACAGGAGCGATAGTAGGCGAAATCCATGGCAAGGCTCCAGGGAGATGCCAAGGAAAGAATAAAGCATCAGACCAAGGCGGCCAAGGGAGGACAAGAAGGCATAACAGAGTGCTTGCAACCAGCACAATGTCACACAGTACAAGACTGCTTATTCTCAGCCAAAGATACAGGGACAAATGAGAGCAATGGTAAATGAAAAGAGACTATGGTTTAATATAAAGACCAAATATCAATGTCCTCATTTAACCCTTTAGGGCTCAATGAGTTCATTTGATATATCCAAAATGTCTCTTGTTGTGAGAGATTTTTTATCCTATCACCTCCCCTTCTTTCACTGGGAAATACTTTAATACCTATAAATTTTAGAGTGGAAGGGTCTTTGTTATGGTGTAGTGGTCCTCCTGAATCGTAATGATTACGAAAAGGAGGCCCACCGCCTCCTTTATGATTCATCCTTTTATAGGGTACTTAATAAAGACCCCACTAATGATTATATTATCCTCTTAAAGGAATTGCTGGATGAAGCCTTAAACAACACTGTTTTAACAAAAGCTGAGTTTGATTTTTTATTTAAAGATTCACCAAAAGTTCCCATTTTTTATCATTTGCCCAAGGTCCACAAGTCCACGTCAAACCCACCTGGTCGCCCCATTATATCGGGTATAGATTCCCTTACTGCGAATCTTTCGCAGTACGTGGACTTCTTTTTGCAGAGTTATGTTAGCCAATTGCCTTCCTACTTAAAGGACACGTCTTCTGTTCTCCTTACCTTTCAGGATTTTGAATGGAAGAACACATATAAATGGATAACATGTGATGTGCAGGCATTGTATACCCACATCCCACATGATAAAGGCCTACAAGCTATCCAATTTTATTTACAGTCAGACACTACGCTGCACCATCTAAATACAGAGTTTATTTTGAAATCAATTGATTTTATACTGACCCATAATTATTTTTTATTCTTAACAGAGTTCTTTTTACAGGTTTGCGGAACTGCAATGGGCACGAGATTTGCACCCAGTTTCGCAAACCTGTATATGGGTCAGTGGGAGGAACAGAAGATTTGGAATAACAATCCCTTTAATAAACAAGTAATCATCTGGCGTCGATATATCGACGATATCCTATGCGTATGGGAGGGGGATGACTCATCAATCTGTTCCTTCCTTTCTTATTTAAACACCAATGATAGGAACTTGACTTTCACACTTGTGTCCAATCCACTCAGTATCAATTTCTTAGACCTGCAACTAACTGCATTGGACAACGGGACTGTCTCTACCAAAGTCTTTTTCAAAGAAATTGATGCCAATAACCTACTTATGGCAAGTAGTAACCACAAAAAATCGTGGATCACGAACATCCCCAAAGGCCAATTTATTCGTATTAAACGAAATTGTAGTGGAGAACAAGACTTTGAGACACAGTCTAAATTACTTTTCGACAAGTTCCTAGAAAGAGGTTACTCACGTGCGAGTCTGACAAGAGATCTTAATATAGTCCGTTGTATGGATAGACAATCAATGCTAATCCCAAAAATTAAGGAAATTAATGACCAGAAAAACTTGATTGAGGTGCCTTTTATTACGACTTATAATTCTATGAATAGGAAAATTGAAAGGATTATACAGCGACACTGGGCAATTTTATGTACTGATCCAGTCCTGGGTGACCGAATTACAGACGCTCCCAAGTTCATATACAGAAGGGCTAAAAACCTGAAAAATACACTAGGACCTAGCGATGTGGGTTCAACTCCTGCTAAACCATCTACTTGGCTTGGAGATAAGCCAGTGGGGAACTTTCAGTGTGGGAAGTGCTCTACATGTAAATATATTCACCCAGAGAGAAAAACTTTTAAGTCATTCACAACTGGTGAGATTTTTACGATTGATTCATTTATCAACTGTAATTCCACTTATGTGGTTTATTTGATTAACTGTGCATGTGGCCTGCAGTATATAGGCCGCACAAAAAGATGCCTGAAAACTAGGATACAGGAACACATTAGGAACATAAAAGCAGGCTATGAGAAACATAGTCTCTCCCGTCATTTTGCACTACACCATAACAAAGACCCTTCCACTCTAAAATTTATAGGTATTAAAGTAGTTCCCAGTGAAAGAAGGGGAGGTGATAGGATAAAAAATCTCTCACAACAAGAGACATTTTGGATATATCAAATGAACTCATTGAGCCCTAAGGGGTTAAATGAGGACATTGATATTTGGTCTTTATACTAGACCATAGTCTCTTTTCATTTACCATTGCTCTCATTTGTCCCTGTATC
>WSYH01000620.1:0-43485 GCA_036426205.1 Ascaphus truei | reverse complement strand
CTGATATGAGACTATAAAACGTGACTTTAGTGATCTAAAAACTATATATATCATGCGTACTCAAGATACATGCTTATTCAAGCGGTTAGTTATTAGGTTGACCAAACCATGCTGAAGACGGAAGGGTTGGTAAGCCCACCTTGGTAAGCTACCAGCCAGCAGTGATGTATCAGCAGCGATTCGTATGCTTCTTCTTCACAGCCTGCCCCGCGCGAACTGCCACACAGGGAGTGTGTCAGCAACGTCTCACGTTGGTTGCACGCCCCTGTGAGCCCCTCAGTGGTTCACCGTCTCTAGGATGCGTGTGTAATAGAATGTCCTCCCCGCACCCCCTCCCAATAGGCAGTTCCACATGAGCGCACGGCTCAAGCGCGACCAGCTGCGGTTAAATTGACAAGAGATTTGCGCGACCCGGCGATGAGACGTCACAAATCGCCCCATCGCTTCCGGGAAACTTCTCCTGCCACGTGCCGTGTCAAGTTGGAAATAACCAGCAGAATGGAGTAGACAGCGCGCATGCGTCAAACAAATCAGCTTACTGACAGTGTCCAGAGACGCTTCAAAATACTTTTTGGGGAAACGAGCAATGACACCCTTCTTTCCAACGCGTTTCGTAACACTAGGTTACTTCTTCAGGGAGTGTATGCATAATGATGGAGGTTGTGCATATATACCCAACTTCCTCCAATCAGAGCTGCGGTGTCTAATTGCTGATCAATAATTACATGTGTAGCTAATTGCTTGTGATTACAAAAAACAGAATACTGTGTCTACAAAGCTTTGAAAAAATACAATCATTTCAATAAAATAATAACATTGCATATCTAGGTCAAATACACAAAAATCATATAAATATAACTAAAATCGCGCGCATGAAGAATGAATCTTCTGAAAGAGAAGAGCCCAAAGTAGAGGCCAGAGAATTACAATTATTATAATCTCTCACAACAAGAGACATTTTGGATATATCAAATGAACTCACTGTGCCCTAAGGGGTTAAATGAGGACATTGATATTTGGTCTTTATATTAGACCACAGTCTCTTTCTATTTATCATTGCTCTCATTTGTCCCTGTATCTTTAATAATTGTAATTCTCTGCTCAAACAAATCAGCTTACTGACAGTGTCCAGAGACGCTTCAAAATTTGGGAAACGAGAGCAATGACACCCTCTTTCCAACGCGTTTCGTAACACAGGTTACTTCTTCAGGGAGTGTATGCATAATGAGGAGGTGTGTGTATATATACCCAACTTCCTCCAATCAGAGCTGCGGTGTCTAATTGCTGTATCAATAATTACATGTGTAGCTAATTGTTGTGATACAAACCCAGAATACTGTGTCTCACAGAGCTTTGAAAAATACAATCATTCAAAAAATAATAACATTGGCATATCTAGGTCAAATACACAAAGATTATACATAAACATATAAAATCGGCGCATGAAGATGATCTTCTGAAAGAGAAGAGCCAAAGTTAGAGGCAGAGAATTACAATTATTAAAGAACAGGGACAAATGAGAGCAATGATAAATAGAAAGAGACTGTGGTTAATATAAAGACCAAATATCAATGTCCTCATTAACCCCTTAGGCACAGTGAGTTCATTTGATATATCCAAAATGTCTCTTGTTGTGAGAGATTTTTATCCTATCACCTCCCCTTCTTTCATTGGGAACTACTTTGATACCTTTAAATTTTAGAGTGGAAGGGTCTTTGTTATGGTGTGTAGTGCAAAATGACGGGAGAGACTGTGTTTCTCATAGCCTACTTTTAGTTCCTAATGTGTTCTGTATCCTAGTTTTCAGGCATTTTTGTGTGGCCTATATATTGCAGGGCGCATGCCACAGTTAATCATATAAACCACATATGTGGAATTACAGTTGATAAATGAATCAATCGTAAAAATCTCACCAGTTGTGAATGACTTAAAAGTTTTTCTCTGGGTGAATATATTTACATGTAGAGCACTTCCCACACTGAAGTTCCCTATGGGCTTATCTCCAAGCCAAAGTAGATGGTTTAGCAGGAGTTGAACCACATCACTAGGGGCTATGTATTTTCAGGTGTTTAGCCCTTCTATATATGAACTTGGGAGCGTCTGTAATTCGGTCACCCAGGACTGGATCAGTACATAAAATTGCCAGTGTCGCTGTATAATCCTTTCAATTTTTATTCATAGAATTATAGGTCGTGATAAAAGGCACCTCAATCAAATTTCTCTGGTCATTAATTTAACATCCCTAATTTTGGGATTAGCATGATTGCCTATCCATACAACGGACTATATAAGATCTCTTGTCAGACTGCACGTGAGTAACCTCTCTCTAGGAACTTGTCAAAAAGTAATTTAGACTGGGCTCAAAGTCTTGTTCTCCATACAGTTTCGTTTAATACGAATAAATTGGCCTTTGGGAGGTTCGTAATCCACGATTTTTTGTGGTTACTACTCGCCATAAGTAGGTTATTAGCATCATTTTTGAAAAAGACTTTGTAGAGACAGTCCCGTTGTCCAATGCAGTTAGTTGCAGGTCTAAGAAATTGATACTGAGTGGATTGGACACAAGTGTGTGAAAGTCAAGTTCCTATCATTGGTGTTTAATAAGAAAGGAAGGAACAGATTGATGAGTCATCCCCTCCCATACGCATAGGTATCGTCGATTAAGCGACGCCAGATGATTACTTGTTTATTAAAGGGATTGTTATTCCAAATCTTCTGTTCCTCCCACTGACCATATACAGGTTTGTGAAACTGGGTGCAAATCTCGTGCCCATTGCAGTTCCGCAAACCGTGAAAAAAACTCTGTTAAGAATAAAAATAATTAGGGTCAGTATAAACAATTGATTCAAAATAACTCAGTATTTAAATGGTGGCAGTGTAGTGTCTGACTGTAAATAAAATTGGAAGCTTGTAGGCCTTTGTCATGTGGATGTGGGTTATACAATGCCTGAACATCACATGTATCCATTTGTATGTGTTTTCCATTCAAAATCCTGAAAGGTAAGGAGAACAGAAGATGTGTCCTTTAAGTAGGAAGGCAATTGGCTGACATAACTCTGTAAAAAGAAGTCCACGTACTGCGAAAGATTCGCAGTAAGGGAATCTATACCCGATATAATGGGGTGTCCAGGTGGGTTTGACGTGGACTTGTGGACCTTGGGCAAATGATAAAAAATGGGAACTTTCGGAGAATCTTTAAATAAAAAATCAAACTCAGCTTTTGTTAAAACAGTGTTGTTTAGGGCTTCATCCAGCAATTTCCTTAAGAGGATAATGTAATCATTAGTGGGGTCTATGTTAAGTACCCTATAAAAGGATGAATCATAAAGGAGGCGGTGGGCCTCCTTTTCGTAATCATTACGATTCAGGAGGACAACTCCACCCCCTTTATCAGCCTGTCTAATTATTAGGTCTTTATTGTTTTTTAAACATTTTACAGCTAAGTTCTCTTGAAAGTTTAGATTATGTCTAAGGTCCCCTGGTCCTCTGATGCATTTTGTGCTTCTACAGCACTTTATCAAAGAGTAACCTTCCTAGTCAGACCAAGCTCCTTAAATAGGTGTCTCCCACCTCGTACATAATCTACTCCCACTGTGTATAATGAAACTGATGATTAACACCAGATAATGGTGGTCAAACCTGCCAATAGGGAATATCGTAATGAGACGGGAATAAACAATCCAAGGAGACCTCACAGAAAATCTACATCTAAACACAAAACATATAATAATATATATATATATATATATATAGATATATATATATATATATATAATATATATATATTTATGTATTTATATATAGGCAAGAATCAGCACTCCTGGTAAAGATAATAATAAGGCCTGCGCTTGTCCCTTAAAATAAATAGAAAGAATATCGTTACAATCCGAGGACTGATAAAGTAGAGACAGCACAAACAGAAAGATGACAAAGGTTATATTAGCTAAACAGCATCACAGATACCGACGTTTCGACCCCACTGATGTGTACACATCCTTGAAAAAGACCTCTGTGTGGGTCGAAACGTCGGTTATCTGTGAGGCTGTTTAAGCTAATATAACCGTGCTTGTAGGGCACAACAGGCAGTAAGTAGTCAGCACTTCGTTGTGTGGTGGTTTGTTTACAGAGCACGGGTTTGGGATATATATATGACTCTGCACTGCATCATTGCCCCACCTTGAGAAAGGTCCCACTGGGGGAACGAAACGTGTTTATGTGTCTTTTTCAATACAAAACTTGTGATCAAACTTACCAGAGTGCTGTCTCCTGATCTCGTGTCAAACGGTATCGTATGGGTTATATATATTATATTATATATATATATATATATTTATATATATATATATATATATATAGCCCAACCCGTTATAGCACGGTCCTCGGGGCCACCCGATTCGACGCGCTATAACCGGTAGTCGCTAATTGAAAAAAAAATGGGTGCACGCACCCGATCGGGAGGAGGAAGTGGGGAAAGGTGGAGTGAGGCGCTGGCAGCCCAACATGTCCCCTAGCAGCCACATACTACTCCCAGCATTCCCCGCACTCCTCAGCAGACTCCACACCATCCAACCACTGATCCCGCACCAATCCCCAGCCTCGCACTGATCCCGCACGACCCACCCCCAGCCTCGCGCCGATCCCCGCACCAATCCCCCAGCTTCGTACTTATCCCCCCAGCCTGCACAGATCCCTGCCAGCAGCCCCACGATGCCCAGCAGCCCCACGATGCCCCAGAGGTGACACCAAAGGTAGGGTGGGGGGCTATGAGTGTGTGATGTTGTGCTGTGTGTGCTGGTTCTGTGTGTGCTGTGTGTGCTGTATGTGCAATGTGGTATGTTTCTGTTTGTGCTGTGAGCTTATGCAGTGTGCTCTGAGAATGTGCGTGTGCTGTGAGTATGTGCTGTGTGCTGTGAATGTGTGCAGTGTGCTGAGAGTGTGTGTGCAGTGTGTGTGAAAAAACTTGGGTGTCCACGCTCCAACCGGTTATTGTGGATCCGCGTATAGACGGAGCGCGCTATAACGGGTGTTGAGCTGTATATATTATATATATATATTTCAAGTGCTGTCTCAGATTAGAAACACTATCAAATATCATAAATAGATACAAAAAAGACTAACATAGTCTAGGCACTTTGAGAAGTATAAACACTAACTCTCAAGAGGTATAAATAACAGAATCAAAAGCAGCATCATATATATAAATACATAAACAACATAACATAACTAATTGATCTGAAACATGACACACACATTTTAAAGAAATACACAACCTGCATGAACATAAAGAATTATATATAATAATGAGAATATTCCTGTTGTATATAAATTTATTATTTCTTTTAAATCCATCTGTGAAAAGTAGCCACTACAATATGATGAAACAGCATGGATGAACGTATAAATATAACCGTATATCCATATTTAATACCGCCCTATAGATATATAAATTGGGGTATAGTAGATAAATCAAGGAATAGATAGAGGTATTACTGATTATATCAGAAGACTCTGAAGTGAAGCGTAAACAACACGAAATATGGGAAAAGGAGCTAATTCTATCATTTAATTGTGCTTCCTCAAGGTAATCTTCGAAACAAAAATCATCCATTTTAGTGCCATGATTAAGTGGCATCTATATTAATGACTAGGAGAGAATAGGCATAAGGATATCAGAGAATTGTTCTCTATATCTTATCTCATAAATAAGCATAATGTTCGACTTCGAAGAAATAAACCATTCAAGCAAAACAAGAGGTACACCATGTAAATAAGGTTACTATACAATAAAGACCACTAATCCAATAACAGCATATCAATGGACACCTAACTGATCTTCCCATATAGAATGGAAGAGAAATGTACTCATATTAATTATCCTCAAAATTCATCTCAGACCCTATCAAAAGGAAGTGTTTTAATTCCCAATCTATGTTTAAGTCAGTCGGACATAGGTATCCATACTATATATCCAGAACATTTCTGTGGTTGAGCATGTTCAACCTGTCCCCCCCCATGGACACGTGCCACAACATGCTCAACCCCTGAGAAAGCAAAATCCGGATGCCCCAGTGGATATTTGGAAAAATGTGTGAGACTGGGTTAAGTGGTTCCCTTGTAAATGAGGTGCAAATGTTCACTGATCTCTCTTTTCAGGGGTCTGGTGGTCTTACCTATGTACGAATGGCCAAAGCCACAGTATACTGTATATAATATCACATGGCTGGTGTGTTACATTTGATATTATGTATCAATTCTTTTGTCGCTTTGGTTTGAGAGTTGTCATTTTAATGGGTTTAGCATAGAACACATACAATATCCGCACTTAAAAATCTCTTGGGTAAACTTAATACCCCATGGTGTGAATGAGAGATGAATAAACTTGGAGAGAGGAGGAGGCCAATGATTAGCCTTCCTAAAGACAAAATCTGGGAACATCTGGACTATGTCAGCAATCTTTAATCTAATTTAAGTGTGTCCAATGTTTGGTCACAATAGATTGTACTGCCTGTGGACTGCTACTCTGTTGTGTGATGTGCATGGGTTTGTTTGAAATTACTTGATAAAGTGCTGTTGCATTAATACGCGTAGCTGCGTCCATGTGTCCATTTTATTGTTTACTAGCCTGCAATAAATTTATACAATTCATCTAATTTTAGAGTTGCCTGGATATATTTTTCCTTCTTGAAATTGGATGCTCTGGCTGTGCTCATCGACATCTGCGTTCTCTCTGGTATGTATTTATTTTTATTATCTGTCCCTTTGGTGTTTAGACACAAGTTATCACGATCATGATTTAACTGTTTCCAGTTTCTTGAAGAATAAGACCCTATCAGCGCTGGCCCTAAACTTTTTTAAGTTTATCGCCGTGTCCTTGGAAGCTTTCTCTTTGTAGAGCATAATCTCCGTAGGTGCAAAAGTTGGCCTTTGGGTATCCCCCCTTTTAGAGATGTAGCATGATTAAAGACTGCATAAGTAACGAGTTTCTAGAGTGTGGTTTCTGTAAAGGTCCGTTTGATATTGCCTGTCTAGATCAATATAAAGATTAAGTCCCAAGTACACATGTGATTAATATTTGTTCCATAGAAGACCAGATTGTACTCATTAACATTTAAAGAAGTGAGAAATTGCTGTAAAGACGCACGTCTCCCCTCCAAAACAAAAGTCAACATCATACTCGCAAACGCCTGAAGAAATTGATTGGGTGTCAAATGGTTGGTCACTAAAATAAAAATAGATTCCCCACAAACCCATAATATAATTGCGCTATGATGGTTGCAAAAGACGATGTGTCCCTAAGCCATGCCAAGGATTTGTAAATAAAATTGTGATAGGAACAAAAAATAATTATGTGTCAACAAAAACGTGATAGATTCCACCAAGAAAGTGCAAAGTTTAGGTGCCAGATTAGATTGATCCAGAAAAATATTTATTGCGAGCAATATAACCTGCTCATTGTGAAAATATAAGTGCAAAAATAGCGCTCGCATGACAAGTTAAATTTTTATATTATTATTAGAAATGTATAAATAAACATGTGACCGTGAATAAAACCTGTGATTTGGAGTCCAAAAAAGAGTCCTAGAGCTGCCCAAAAAGTTCTCTGGGTATCTCACAACCAGGAATGGATGTAGAGTGATAAAACTATTGTGGCGCTAAGCAAGGGGTGGCTTATAGAAAGGATAGGATCGTGGACAGAGGCCTCTTCATTATGAATGGTGACCTCAAGATAGGGAAGACAAAACATATAAAACACTGATAGTGCATTACCCAGGATTATAGTTGTATAAGAACAGAGCAATTATAAAACACAAATATGCAAAACAGAGACAGCATACATAAGTATCAATGGTATAAACACGTTGGTGGCGGCTGCACTGATGAAATAAAAACTTGCTCCGCCATGAGAAAAATTGGGAATCTACTCACCCAGAGGTGGCTTTAGGACATGTGCATTGGTATTGGGTTATTTTAGCTGGTAGACACCGCGCGGGTGTGGGGGTTGAAACAAATCAGCAACTCGAGGGATCTGTCTTCCGTGCGGATCCTGGTCAACTGTGCCAGAGTTCTATCGATCGGCTCCTCCGCCTGATTGTCACCTCCGGTACTCTGGCTGCTTACAGTGTCCTGCTACGCTAAAAAACGTCCAACGCGTTTCGAAACACCTAATTGTGGGTTTCTTGTCACGGGATTAATGTTTTTCGCTTCCATATTTGAGGTCATCATTCATAAGAAGAGGAATCTGTCAACGATCCTATCCATTCCTATTACCCACCCCTGGCCCTTAGCGCACAAGAGGTTATCACTCCCAATACCCTGCTCATGGCCTTATAATAGAGTACATAACGAAGTCACATCCATCGTAACCCATCTACATTGTGTATTTCCATTAATAGATTGAAGTATCTTAATCAGATCATTAGAATTCTTTAAAAAATGATTGTAATGACTTCCAGATGGTTGTAGGAATTTATTAATAATCTTGAAAGACCATCTCCAAAGAGTCCAATGCTTTACACAAATAGGCCTGCCAGGCAGATGGTCAGTGATTATGGATGCATTTGGGAGATGGTTAAAAGATGGTGTGACTCGATGAGCAGGAAAAAAAACTCTGACTCTTTTTACTTAGGACATATAAGATTTCTCCATTTCTACATCCTAAGGTTCCCTTGTGATAGACATCTGTAGGATCCCTAATGAGCGTTCTTTTGAATGGGTCATTCAGTTGGAGTAATGCATCTTTTTTTAATCTGCCAAGGACATGCAAACAATGTCCCCCCCCCCCTTGTCCGCATGTTGGTAGATAGTAAATTTGTTAGTTTGAGGGTTACTGTATTAGTTCTATTTGTTCCTCCTTTTAAATTAACCCTTGTATTAGGGACTAAAGATGTATCCCTCCACCAGAATAGTCAGGTCCTCACCAACCTCAAAGGTGGTGAGTTCAAGGTTCCGTAGAGGCATTAGCCCAAAAGGTCTACTAAAGTCGTATGCTGATGGCTAAAGAAACTCTTCTTAAATGAGGCCACCCCACACTGACAATTTGGTTCCGCTGCTTTTTTTTCCAAGCCCTCCATAGGCTGAAAGTTCACAAAAATCTTGAATGAATGTGTCCAGTTGTTCTCATAATAGGGTGATGAACCAATCCTTTTTATATAATTGGGGACGGCTGAACCCATTTAAACTATCACTCGACCTTCTCTCAATCTTGATGTCAATTTTTTTTCGAAGACTAGTTTGTGTGTGAATCGTTGTAGGTCTATAATAGCATCAAACAATGAAAATCATTAGATGGGCAAATTAAGTCCCTTATTCAACAGGGATAGTTGGTTGTGGTAAGGTTCGAAGTCTCGAGAGTTAATCAGTTGTTATCTGTGGCCTCTACGCATATTTCTTCCTTTATTGGGGCCGCTCTTGATCCCTTCTTTCTTTTGGATCTCTCTCCTCTTCCTTAAAAAAGGCTTAATTTCTTGGTCCCTTCTTTTTAACTGAGGGTTCCCGCCTTCCTGGGAAGGAGGCCTCTCTTTGTAGACTCATTGTATCACTTTTGTGTTCTCACAACATCCTCAGTTTGTCGTACGATACTGAGGGTCCCCGCCATCCCCGTCGAAACATCGACTCAAAGCTCGAGGGTGCAGCATACCGATTTTTTAATATCGATTTCTTAGGGGTGTTTGGTATGTCCCACTTTCTGTTTTTGATCACCTGTAGGGAGACTTAGATCCATTCCTGTTAATGTTTTGGAGGCACCATTTTTTGCCATGATGGATACTTGATTTTCAGATAGTCTTGCTTATCCTTTCAAACTTAGGTGCCATGGCAGTAGCGTCGATAAGGCACTTATCAACCATTTATCGGCCAATGGGTTCTCATATTCAGTAAGCCTACAAGAAGTGGGCGGATAATGGCCGTATCGCTGAAATCTTGTTCACCAAAATCAATCGCCAGACAAGCGGCGATTAGCCACTTATCGACACTTTTTGGAGATGATCATAAACACGACGCGATTTCTAGTAGAGTGTGAGCCACCTTATCGCCCACCTATCATGGCCTAAAAATGGCAGTTTACCCAAATCATACGCCACAAAATTTGGAAGATTGGTGGGGATGCATGATTCGTGAGCAGCGATAAGGAGGGCAACAGAATGTTTGGCCTTTTTCATGCATAGGTTGATGCTGGGGGTCTCCAGAGCTGATACACATTAATACCAGCACGGAGCTACCCGGCAAGATCGATGCAGGAAAGGCATCTGCCACTTCTACTTAGGGCTACGCCTAAGGAATGAAGGGGTTAACACCTGTGCCAGGGCTTATTGTGGGTTAGCGGTGTGGGGTGAAGGGTTTTTTTTGGCTGGTGGGTGGTTTGTTAAGGCGTTCGCGGGGTGAGGGGAGGTTTCGGGTGGACTAACCCCTTCATACCTTAGCGGTTTATACACTAAGGTAATGAAGGGGTTAACCCTACCGCTACCCACCTGCCAAGGTCTAAACACCCTCTTGGGGCTAATACCCCGTCCACCCACCCCGCTACACACATATAAAAAACACACACACACACAACAGCCCCAAACCAACCTCAGGCCACAATAAAATTGCAATATAATATACATCAAACCCCCCACCCAATGCTCCCATAAGTAAAACAATTATATTTTTTTAACATACAGATTCATACCCCCACACCTACGGTATTAGTCCCCGTGTGGTCCCGAGGGTATCCGCAGGCCACGGGGGTCTGGGGGCCCTTGGGTGGTCCCTGTGGGTCCATGGGGCCCCCCACAGCTGTGGGGGCCCTGGGTATTCTACCCGCAGGTGTCCCCGTTGGTCTGCAGGTGTTACCCGACGTGGGCATCCGGGGGGTCCTCAGGTGGTCTCCATAGGTCCCCGACAGACTAAGGTACCAACCGTTGTACAACAAATTAAACATGGCCTACATTTTAAAAACAATCCCACCCTCCCATCCGCCCACAAACACCATACAGTTATCGTATTGGGCAAAAAATAACTATTACCAAGATATGGAAAATAGATTATTTGCACATTACTTATTATAAACACAACATTAACCAAGATAAAATAAAAGGAAATAAGTTTACTGTCCCCGATGGCAGAAAGCTATATATAACAATTAAAGACATTCTAATGCTCCGTAACCCTTAATCCCTTAAGCGGTTAGAACCGCTTTACTAATTAAAGGGAGTATCCCCCCGCCCCCGCTACCCACCAGGAGCCCTACAGCACCACCCCGAGACTGATAAGACCATCACGCACATGTATCCCATTGTGTAGAGGGTCGTATAGTGGGTAATCATACCAATTATACTAATATAGGGATGAGTAAGCCTCTAAAACCAAAAAAATTAAGTAAAAGGAAGAATCCCAAACACGAGAAAAACCCCCAACAAAAATAACTCACCCCCAAAAAAGAACTTACTTACACCCCAAAAGAACAATAACAAAAAAAAGAAAAACCCCCCCCACAAAAAAAAAACTCACCAAAAAAAAAAGAGAATAGAAACCAAATAGAACAAACCCCCCCATAAAAACAGACTAAAAACCAAACAAACAACAAAAAAAAAAAACACAATAAAAAAAAAACCCCCCCCCCCCCCCCCCAAAAACCAGAAAAAAAAAAAAAAAAAAAATGAAAAAAAGAACAAACAAAAACCCCCTTCCCCCCAAAACCCAGAAGAAACCCCCCCCCCCCCCCCCCCCCCCCCAAAAAAGGCCCCCCCCCCCCCCCCCAAAAATAAAAAAAAAAAAAAAAAAAAACACAAAAAAAGTTAACAAAAAAATAACCCCCCCCCCCCCCCAAAAAACACAACCACACAAGAAAAAAAAACACAAAAAAAAAAAGCCTCTATTGAATTCAATGTACCACCCTCAGCACAATACATTAATGCATCAAAACCAACAACTAATAAAAACATGTAAAAACTCAATAAACACCACCCACTTCAATAAATAAAAACAGTAGCCAGCTAATCCACTGACTACAAGCAAATAAGACCGATCAACAACATAATAATTACAGGCATAACCAAAGCAATATTAATCAACTCAGATATTCTTCCAAGACAAGGGAACCAATCAAACCAGATAATATAAACCGCGGGAACGCAAAAATAATTTCTAGACATAACCCCAATCAAACAATTAATTAATACAACCACTAATGAACATTGATAACATGTAAATTACCAAAGAAATAAAATAAAAACGTATCAATAACAAAATTAAACGAATTATGTGAACACAATAAATTCTTCATTAAAAAGTATAATAAGAATAAGCAAATCCGCCAACATTTTATTTCAATTCAAGCCTGAAAAATACAAACAATTTACTCAACATAATAGAACCAAACATGCAAAAGCAGCAGCAAACAAAGCCAGAAATGCCCCGCAAATATTGTCTAATAATAATTGATTGTACTCTAAAGTAGTACAGGATGAATAATTATCAGTCAATGTTCAAAAAATACAACATTAAAAAACCACATGCAATGTAAAATCCGTAACAAAAAAAAAAAGAACTTTACAAACATGCAATATATTATTCACATTAGAAGCGCTGGCCTCCGGAACTCCCTGGGGGAAACAGGAAAGCATCATGTACCGCAATAAACTCAAAACAGCATCCCCGATGCCATCCGCCGATGAAGATCCGGGATCAGGTACTCAAATTCTCCTTTCGTCTCTTACATCACTTCTTTATCTAATCTGTCACCATTTCTTGATCTTCTTTATCTTCTATATCATCCGGTCAATCCAATTTAAAACCCCATCCGGTAGATCCCAACCAATTTTGTCTCGTCTGTCGTCATTGGGCTCAAATGAGGCGTCAGGCAGCTGATTTGTTTGACGCATGCGCGCTGTCTACTCCATTCTGCTGGTTACTTCCAACTTGACAGGAGAAGGTTTCCGGAAGCCGATGGGCGATTTGTGACATCATCGGCGGGCGCCCCGCAAGGAACAGAACTACAGATCAGCTTTAGCCACAAATGTGCAGAACCTGATGTAATTGACCAGCAACTACCCTGGATAGACTGACTACATCTTAAAGACATCTGCCCTGTACCCTTACTCACACTGGGCCGTGTGAGTATTTACCTTAGTATATAGACACCCTCTATGATCCCCCCGCACTCATTTGTGGAGGGGTCAATATTCCATCATAAAGATACCTCCTTTGGATTGTACTTACACACGGCCGTGTAAGTATCTACAATACTCCATCGTATTACGATCTTTTAGTTCCTGTCCCAACCCCATTACTTTGGATATTTTATTATATGTTTATTTTATCGTCGTTGATTGTATTGGTTTATGTCCACTGATCCCTCGCTCCCCCTATTCCATTTTTTCTCTGAGCAGTAGAAGCCTGCTTTCCAGCACGCGAACCCTCATTCTGGGGTTGCAACTGACTACCCATTATGGTAATATTGTTCTATTTCCTTTTCTCTTGAGTGTGCTTGTATTGAGTTAGCGCCTGAGTTTTTCTTCCATATACTATTTCCCCAAAGTCTATAATTGGCATTAGCATCTGCTATGCAATGCGCTTTCTGTCCAGCAGGCTCAGGGAAATTTGTTCCTATAAAATACCACTAGTCTGGCATAGGTTTTGGATGTCAGAATAACAATGGCAGCACAAATGTTAGATGGGAGTCAAACCATATGCCCAGATATTTAAAACTAATAACAGGGGCTAGGATGGTATTAGAGCTGGTTCTGATCTGAAGCTCTGTCATTGGTAGCTTTAGAAATTTAGCCTTGGTCCCAAATACCATTGTTACAGTCTTGTCAGTGTTTATTTTTGGAAATCCAATTTTCAAGTCTCAAAAAATCAGATATAAATATGTGTTCAAGGTCAGAGAGGCTAGGGCTGTGTGCATATAGTGTTGTGTCATATGCATGTATGTGTATTGATTCTCCCTTACAAGCTGTAGGAAGATCATTGATGAAGACTAAGAAGAGACTTAGACGAGTAGTGTCCCCAGTACAGAGCCTTGTGGGACACCGCCGGTGATATCCAAGGGTTACAGTTAATGCCCGAGATAGACATGTTGAGATCTACCTGATAGGTATGAATGAAACCAGTTTAAAGCATGTTTCCCTGTTCCAGATCACTGAAGTTTGTTTAGCAAAATAGCATGATCAACAGTATCAAAAGCCTTTACAAAATATAGGAATATTGCACCAATGTGTTGACTAAGTTCCATTCCACACTGGATCTCATTGCAAATGTTTAGGAGGGTAGTTAATGTGGAGTGTTTAGGGCAAAAGCCAGATCAAAATTAGCTAGGGAAATTTGTCATGGTATAGTGATCGTTTAATTTGGAGTGAACATATTTTTGCATGACTTAGTAGAATTGGGAGAAGAGAGATTGTCCTGTAGTTTGAGAGAGTTTTTTGTCCCCACTTTTGAAGATTGGGACAACTCTGGCAGTTCTCCAGGTATTAGGGATATGGTCTGCAAACAGAATAGTGTTGATTAGGAAGGCAAGCAGTTTGCCAATGGCTAGGGCACCAAGTCGAAGGAACTTAGATTGCAGTCCACATTGGCTGCTTAGTTTTAATTTGAAGAGCACTTTTGTTATCTCCTCTTCAGATACAGTACAGGGACAAATTGAATATTGTGGGCACTGTTGGGAGAGGTTGGGGCTATTGGGTCATCCCCATATTGAGCTTCATGTTTTTAGTTCGGGTTGCATTTTGCAAATAAGTTAGTAGCACACCCCACAAAGTATTCATTGAATGCATTTGCAATGCCAGTGGGATGTGTTAGAGTAATATCATCCTTTGTGATATAACATGGTTGTTGATGGCTAGAAGGCTGGAATATATTGTTGATGACCTTCCAGAAATTTGCTGGATTTGATGTATTCTGGTGAAGATTGTCAGAGTAAGATTGAGCTTTTGCGTGTCTTGTTCGCCTTGGGCATATATTCTGCAGATCTGTAGTTATTAAGATCCTTGGTAGTGCCAGCTACTTTGTAGCTTTTCCACAAGGCAACCCTAAAATGGCAGAGGGCTTGAAGGTCATTTGTAACCCACAGAAGGTGGGTCCCTGTACTCTTATTCTGCATAGTGGAGCATGGGTATCACAGTGTTTTAAGAACTCTGATATGAAATAATCGAGCACAGAATCAGGATAAGGTACTGTATTAAGTCGATTCAAGGGCTGTTGGTAAGATCAGCCAGAAACTGTTGAGAGTTAAAGTTTCTAAATATTCTAGTGAGCAGAAATTTAGGGCTTAATTGAGGTGGTCTGATTTTCCTTACACAGTACACTATTGCATGG
The DNA here is from genome assembly GCA_036426205.1 of Ascaphus truei. Classification (NCBI taxonomy): domain Eukaryota; kingdom Metazoa; phylum Chordata; class Amphibia; order Anura; family Ascaphidae; genus Ascaphus; species Ascaphus truei. The sequence continues at coordinate 28,191 of WSYH01000620.1, read as the reverse complement.
TCGTGCAACTAGTTACGTTTCTAGCATACACTACAGTATATCTCCAAAAGTAAAATTTGTTTAATTCTTTAGGCTGTCTGCTTTATTTTAGTAGGTAAAAATATATAATGACAGTACAGGCATACCCCGGTTTAAGTACACTCACTTTAAGTACACTCGCGAGTAAGTACATCTCACTCAATAGGCAAACGGCAGCTCACGCATGCGCCTGTCAGCACATCTTGAACAGCAATACCAGCTCCCTACCTGTACCGAAGCTGTGCGCAAGCGGGAGACTGTAGAGCCTGTTACAAATGCGTTATTTACATCAGTTATGCACGTATATGACGATTGCAGTACAGTACATGCATCGATAAGAGGGAAAAAGGTAGTGCTTCACTTTAAGTACATTTTCGCTTTACATACATGCTCCGGTCCCATTGCGTACGTTAATGTGGGGTATGCCTGTAGTTTAATGGAGCATTGCAGACATCATACAGATCATTTTTTAAATTAATCAGTTCTGTAGTGTCTTACTGCGTTAAAAAGAAATCAATACAATAATATTTTTAATGATTGTTTATGTATAGTACTGACCATCCTTTAATTTGTTTGCTATACAGTAGCAGGCTCTGGTACACCTCTTTTTTTGAGCCCAGCAGGGCAAGATCTTTGGCAGCAAATGATCACAAACAGATCTCTTGCAGTCTTCCAAGCAGGAGACTATGGCTGAGTTAAAAGCTGTAACAATAGACAATGTCACCCTCAATAATATAAGGTTATATCATAGCTGTTGCATTCCACTGACTGAAAGATTGATTCAAAGGTGGCCATTGGGTGAATCCAGGGAGAAAGATATTTGCTGAATACAGGAGAACAGATCAATTGACAATTTAGGGAATTATTTTTCTATAAAGGTAAAGAAAACTGCATATATTAACCCCCCCCATCCCCCCCAACAACTTTCCAAAAAATAGTACAGCTAGGAATGCTGCTTTAAAATACACTGGACAATATTTACTTAGTGACCCAATGTCATAAAAACAACTTCCATAGCCAGAAAATGAAAGGACTGCACATACTTACATGACTTCAGAATTATATTTCTTTTGCATGTTGATTGTTTATTTATATATTTTGTGCTAGTTTTCTTTTTCTTCATTTTACAAATTGACCTGCTGTGGCCTAGTTGAATAAATTTTATTTTAGTGTTTGTTAAAATGTTTTTTCCCTGTACATCAGTAGCTTCCCATTGCCTTTTTTTTAATAAATATATTTTTAAGTGGCTACTTCAGCATTTTTTCCTTTTTCTTTCCTGCTGTGGAGACAAGAGCTTTAATAAACAATTTATTTTTCAAAAAAGTTAAAAAGCTATTTCACCATTTTTTCTACAGCCTGCTGTTATTATTTTGTGTGCCTGATAAAAGTTCATTTCTTCTTAGAAGGCTGCTGTTTCCAGTGTTTATAAATGATTCCTGTACATTTATATTTCACATGGTGATTCTACTTCTATGCTGTTGATGTTGAATGTTTTAGAAGCTTTTTCACAGAAAATACTAGTTTTATCTATTAACAATCCTTCTCTGAAGAGTTCTATATTCAAAGCAATTTGAAATGATGATAGGTTAAGTAGCTTTTTATTACTTACAGTACATTAACAATGAGATGTCCACAAATTTAGAAACACATATACTACAAAAATAATAAGCAATAAAACTAAGCAAAGTTATTTAAAATGAAGTGTTATCTCAGAGTAGCTGTGGCAGTCATCCTGCATGAATATTTTCATGCTGTTATTGATTGTTACCATATTTTTATATTGATAAGTAGAAAAGAATAGAAGGTAAACTGAGAATAATTCCTATTAACATTTTTACAATATCATTTTAAATAAGTATATTATAAACAACATTTAGTTACTTTATTGTATTAGTACTTTTGACATTACAGATGTCACAAAAATAAAAGTTTTATTCATCATTCATTGTAAAAAGATCTACTTGTAGTTTTATTAAACTTTTATATCTTTCTCATACATATGTGGCAATTGCTATTACTCTGTGGCATGCTGCAGTGGTACATGCATTAAGTGCTAAGGGGCGGGGGGAGGGTCCAAGACAAAGCTGCCGCCAGTACAGTTTGCCACAACAAATGACCCGGAGAGTCCGGAGGATTCAGAGCCATTTTGAGTAAAGCCGATAACTTCAACCTATGACTTTAACCCCTAATCCTAAACCCTATCCCCAAGTACTAATCCTAACCTTCATCCCAAAACCTTAGAGCCTAACCTCTATTCCTAACCAAAACCCTATCACTAAACCCTAAACACCCTAACCCCTACCTCTAATATTGCTAACCTTAACACCTAGTCACTAACCCTAAACCCTAAAAAGCCTAAACCTGCTGTGAAATGGGCAACGGTGAAACAGCAGCACAGTGGCTAAACGGGCATGGCTAAATGGCTGCTGCAAATTTTTGCATACCTTGTCTCGGATGTGCTGCAATTCAGTAGAATTGGTCAGGTGAGAAAAGACAGCAGCGCTAATGCGTTATCACACTTGTTGTAATGCAGAATGGTTGCAATAACGTCTGCAATTAAGGTTACTTTTTTCATTGAAAGCCAGTAAGTTGTTATGTTACTGACTGATTTTTTTTTTTAAAGATTACATTGATGCAATAATGTTTGTTGTTAATGTGTACCCTTAATTTGTTAGGATGAATTGTTGATCAATATATTGAAATCAAGACACAAGAATTACTATTGGAGTTAAACCCTGGGTTCTCTTTTCTATTATGACTGCCTACTAATTATTGAAAAATCTAGTCATAATCATAATTATGTAACTACAAATTATTCTCTATAATGGTTACCTTATTTTTTAAAAGCTGCAATATTTTAGTCTACACCTCTGTGAAAAAAACGTACATATTTAAAACTAAATTGAATATTGAATTGTAGAATTTCATTTAGTGGCCTTAAAAACATGAGCTTCTTGACATGTAGTGCAAAGAGGAACATTATTTGACGTTGACCAATATAAAATTGTTTTAAGTTGAAAGAATTGGAGACAAAGGCAGATGTATAAAAAATATCAAAAATGACGTCACAAAATTTGTAAAAAAAAAAAAAAAATCTTCAAATTTGATTCCATCAGAAACATTTCGCTTAACAGTGAAGTGCTAAAACTTTAACAAAAATCATAGGATTCCACCATTAATTTGCAATTTAATTGAACAAAAATAGTACCATGTGTCAGTACATCAGCATGTCTTTGACAGGTCTGAAACCCTCCCTTTCCCCATCATCTCTTAGCATATAGTGCTTCAACTGCAGCCACGGATTCTGAGTAATGACATACAAATGAACACTCACAGTGTTTCACTCTTTGCTTCTTGTCCATTTTATAATACTTCTTGACTTACTGTAAATACTTCCTGAAATACTCTATACAAAATGTAGAGAACTACCTCTGAACATACCTGAAATACCTGAGAAATATGCGTATTTAACCAAATTAAATATATTTTGTGTGTTCAAATTAGCTTATTTCCAAGGCATCTCAGTGGTCCCCTATCTCTTCCTTTCTCTCTCTCTCTATCCCACAAAAGTCATATTTCAGGGTCTCTAATCTTGGCAAAGACTTGGTGAACTGCTTATGAACTGTAACTGAGGCATAAAAGTGAAAAGGAAAAAGATGACAAGGACAATCCTTGCTTTAGTTAAAGTGCTTTAGTAAAAGTGCAATTGATATACAGGCATACCCCAGTTTAAGGTCACTCACTTTAAGTACACTCGCGATTAAGGACATATCGCTCAATAGGCAAACAGCAGCTCGCGCATGCGCCTGTCAGTACGTCCTGAACAGCAAAACTGTCTCCCTACCTGTACCGAAGCTGTGCGCAAGTGGGGAGACTATAGAGCCTGTTACAAATGCGTTATTTACATCAGTAATGCATGTATATGACAATTGCAGTACAGTACATGCATCTATAAGTGGAAACAAAGGTAGTGCTACACTGTATGTACATTTTCGCTTTAATTACATGCTCCGGACCCATTGCGTACGTTACTGTGGGGTATGACTGTACTGTATTATGGGCCAAAAGCCCCAAAAGCCCCAATTCTCAATTCATATTAAGTACTGGTAGTGCAGCATTCGTCGTTACATAGGGTATGGAGGCAGCTGTGTATACTGTAAGAGGCGGATAGAGAAACAAAATTTTAATGCAAAAGGAACAACAGTGGATTTATAATCGACACACCAAAGTACCCAATGGGTTAAATGAACATCTAGATATTGTTCCCTTTCTATAAATAACTTGTTCATAAATAATTGTTGTTATTCTTGTTGAGTCAATTATGAAGGTACAGTATATCAACATGTAGTTTAAATCTTGTATTGCATTTTTTAGCTCAAGTTTTATACTGATTAATAAACAAATAATATGATAATAAGTAAAGTCAATTAAACAGTTGGTATTTTAGTCCCATGAGGCCTTTTCCAAATTTAAATTGATATATTTACTATGAATTTGAATGCACTGTATCTTTGACATATAGCACTTTAAATTGTAATGTACTAAGTTAAAACAAGCTATACAGCACTCATTGGTAAGGGTATAAAAACATGGACATTTGAGGCAGACACCAACCCCTGAAGTAAGAAGTAAGGATGTCAGGAGCACTGCTTGTACCAGCATCATCAGCATTCTATAGGCTCCTAACGCAACCTGACTTCCCCAGGTTTATACTGTATATGGGGAGTGTAACAGGGGACTTACAGTGTTCAGAAAACTTGCCTCTAATCCATCAGTGTGTTGGTTAATTGACCAGCTGATTAGAGGTGTTAGAAAAAGCTTGCCTCTGAGATAGGAAGTGAGACTCCTTAGCACACCTGTGAGCTGAACAAGGAGACAAACATCTTGAGCCTGCCAGAAGAGACTGCACGCTGCCAGCAAGACACAGGGGAGAGTACTTCTAAACCTGGAGAACAAAGAAGCCTTCCCCTACAAGAGACAGATAAGACTTTCCTTTCTAAGACTTTTTGTATATCTGCACATATAAGAATATATGTTTGGGGCTGGGAGACATGCTAATCTAAAGGGAGTTGTGGACTGCATAGGTTTAACTAGAAATACTCCCAAGTGGAACATAAGCTTTGTTTGACCCCTTATTTGCATACGTTTGGATGTTTTCATGTGTTAAAGAGACAGGCACAATAAAAACCGTATTTAATTTCACCTTAAAACAGTCTCCATTGCATACCTCTGTACATGTCCTCTTACATATGGTGTCAGAAGTTGGGACTGAGGTGGCCCTTGAAGTTAAAAGGGGCCCCGGAGATTGCCTGTGAATTTTTTTTGTGCTTTTTGCCTACAAACAGCCTGAGCAACATAAACAAAGAATCTCATGAAGCAGAGATGTACCTCTGCACATGTCCTCTTACAGGGAGCCTCTTGCTCTAAACCCATACATTTAAAATTGGCTTGGTCACAATCATGTTTTAATAAAAAATGTTTTGGTAAATTATGTAACTTTTTATTTTCTTGTAGATTTTCTTATAGCCCATTTTTAATATTATTAACATGTTCTTTAAACCTTCAACCTTTGGTCTTGCCTATATAGTCAAAACCGAAGTAACACAATATTTTATAGACTATTTATTTGGACTTCCTTTGGATATTATTCCTAGCGGGTGCATTTTAGACACGTTACAGTTATTACACATTAACAGGATTGCAGCCAGCCCTGGGCTGCAGAGCTGACACTCCACAGTTACCTTTTATGACTCAGGACGTGGGTATATGACTTATACAGTTGATACATGGTATTAATCTCGCCCCCTTATCCCTGAGGGGACAGACACAGGCATTTTGAAAACATTCGCAGTATTATTACTCTGTTGGGTTGCAGAGCTGACACTACAATTCCCAACCTGGTTCAGGGGCACCCAGCCGGGCCAAATACCTTTATTAATGGCATGGGTACCCCTTCACCGTCACACCTCCCCACCTCAAAGCGTAGGTGCTGGCATAACCGCCCCATCCAGCAGTTTGATGGGCAGCATAGCTCTTGAGGTTAACTGTTCAACAGGAGAGTAAGTGGGAGATAGTTCATCAGCACTACTGTGCCCACTGCTCTCCTCCTTTCCTTGGTTGAGTAGTTATAGTCCGAGGCATCTGTCTGCATCCCAAACTTTTTAGAGAAGTCGGTGCAGTTGGGATCAGAGCACTGGCCAGTGTAGTCGTTAATACCTGGCAAGCAACTTTGCAGGCGGGAGGCCAGACAGCCAGTACTGAGAGTCGCTTCTCAGTCCAGTCAGTCAGGGATTTGGTCACTGCCCTGGGTTGTGGGACAAAATTTCTGCAGTTAGTCAGCGGTGACGAGAAAAGTCAGATGCCCTCCGCCCACCCTATGCCCAAGGTACAACACCTCAGCCATCCCTACTGAGTACTTTGTGGATTTCACTGTAAGCCCTGCTTCCCTTATTCTATCTAGCCCCGCTGCTACCTGCACTAGCTGTAAATTCCATGACTGACTATAACCAGCTATCTCCTTCAGGTATGCCCCTACACACTGCTGCACTCCCTCCCGTAACCTGCTGACCAAGCGTTGGAAGGTAGCCAGGACATTCCTCATTCAGAGGGGCATCCTTAAAACCTCACAGAGTCCACTCTGAGTGATGAAGGCTGACTTCTCTCAAGCCTCTTGGGTCAGGGGAATCTGCCAGTACCCTGTACCTAGATCCCTGGTAGTCAGATACCTTTCCCCTGCGAGTTCACTCATGCGGGGCATGGGATAGACATCTGACACCGTTCCTGCATTGAGCGGGTAGTCCCATCTTTCTCAGGTACGGGGACTACCGATCAAGCCCAAGCGCTCTAAGATGGTTCAGTTACCCCTAGAGTCAGCATCTCACCTATCTCCCTCTCTATACTGCCGTTCACCTCTGCAGATACCGGGTAGGTATACTTACACAGAGGACGCAGATCACTTGTGGGCGCAGGATGATCTGTACTATGTGTCCTGCCCAGCTGGTCCAAGTACATATGCTGTTCTAACCTAGCCCTGGCTACTGCCCCTGGCTGCCTACTCACCCGGCACCCTAACTTATCTAGCACCCCTCTAGGCAAACCTATCCTAGCAAAGATGCCTAGCACTGCCTTAGCTACTCTCTGAAACAGTTTCCCCATTACTGGTAATGAGTTCAGAAGTATCCGCACACAATCACCTGCTTTACCCTCTGGCTAGCAGGCATCACCGGGGTGGCAGAAATCTGCCACTGCTCCTGAAGCCTCCGGCCAGGAGTAAGGCTGCAACAGCTGGTCTCTCCTCTGAGTGGCCCCCTGATGCCCTGCTAGTGTAATGGAGTGGGCTCCCTGCAATACTTGCTACCTACACTCCCTGGGTAACACTATCCGTCTTCTACCTGTCCAGACCTGTCTAACCTGGTATTGTATGTATTGTATGTCTTTATTTATATAGCGCCAAAAGTGTACTCAGCGCTTCACAAAGAATACAGTACAGGGAATTATAATTATACAATAAGTGCAGCAAAATCAGACAATAGGAAAGGAAATCCCTGCCCCGAAGAGCTTACAATCTAAGAGGTTAAATGAGAAACTTACACATAGACAGCAGGTTAGGGAGTAAGTGCTGTAGATGGCAGTGCTTGGTCACAATGGGTGGTGGGAGTGACTGTGGGACAATAGCCATGAGTGCAGGCTATTGGGATGCTTGATTTGTGGGGTAAATTTTAAGGAAGGTCAGTGTTAAATGAAAAGGTTAATTCCATTTACAGGGGAAGAGGTGGCAGGGAGGCATGAGTGAGATCAGGTGTGTATGTCTGGCGTAGGGGAGATCCCCAGCAGCAGGAAGGTGTAGATAGAGGTTGTGAATAGAGTATTTGTGTGGGTGCTTTTTATTGAGGGGTAAAGAAGTTGTTGGGAGAGAGGTGTATAAATAATGATGCAGTGGGAACTGGGGAGGTTGTAGAGAACAGAAATAATCGCAAAGGAGTGAGGAAACAGTAAACAGAAAAAGAAATAGGGGGGGCATAGTGAGATGCAGGAGGAACGAGTTCCAAGGTACTAGAGGATAAAAGTGTACAAATAAATCACAGATGATAAAAGTTAATGTCTCACAGTGGGAAAGTTGTAATGCAGAGTCCAGATCATCCTCCAATCTTCACCTCCAATTTCAACTCCAAAATTAACTCTTGTAGACGCTTTTGATGTTACACAGCCTTATGGCTAACAGCCATGCTCCAGTGACTTACTGTAAGTACTCTATTCACATGCATTTGACTAACTTAAGGGAGGGGTTTGTCTAATCAACTCACAGACATACAAAATAGTTAATTGGAAGACCCTGGCTCCCTACCCCAGAGCCCGTGGTGCCACAGCAAGTGGTCTGAACCCCTGGTTTCCCGAGACTTGGATGCCCGCTTTCTCATACCTTCTAAGCTGGGGTCAGCTTTCACCACATCCTAAATTCCACTCTTAGCACTAACCACCCACCCTTAGGGGAAACAGGAACAGGTAAAGGGACTGTAAGTCAGTCACTGGTCATGACTCAGTAGTCTGGCTTACCTGTCTGTTCTCCGCAGAGACCACTGGAGCCCTCTACTTAGTGTAAGGAACCCGTTCATGGCTTTGATTATAGCTTTTGCAGACTTCTGCAGTTGCAAAAGCTTCCTCTGGCAATCAAGGGCACATGTGCTGCCTCTCATTGCAGCTTCTGCCCTATGCTCCATCATTGGAGGAATACTCAAACACCCTCCTCCTGTGATTGGATCTCCGCCCTTTATATCCTGGGCTTTGGCACTGAACCAGTGCCGAGCATAACTCCTACCTTGAACGTTACCGTCTCTGCCACAAACCGCCCAGGCCTCTCTCCTATTGTTCTAACCTTCCTAGTTCCTGAGTATCCAGAGGCCTGTTCCTGTCTCCTGTGCTGAAGCGTGGTTAGCCAGCACTGGTACCTGCTGCATTCTCTCCTAGCAGTGGTTACCCTTAATTTCCTGAGGCCTGCTGCTAATCTCCATGCAGTGGCCTGCCTTGGACTTCTGTGCTGAAGCGTTGGTTTCCCGACGCTGCCCTGCGGTGTACTTTGGCCAGCCTGCTGTCTCCCCCTGCTGATACCGGCATCATGGGCTGAGCCTGCTCCTCGCGCAGAGGCCGCTCACGCTCCTAAGCTGAAGCGGGGAACTCCTGTCTGCCTGTTGCCGATTCCTTGCAACGACTACGACCACCCGGATGTCTTCTACCCCGACCCTGCTTCGGCCATCGATTGTCCTGTCTTCTCCTACCCCGACTTTGGCTTCAATAACGATGATGCTGCCTTCTCCAATCCTGACCCTGCGATGTACGACTACGAACTGCGCACTCCGGATCAGTCTGCGCGGACTAAGGTCGGTGATTATATAACCCCACCTCAGCCCTGCGGTCCGGTCCCAGTTTGTGGCGAGCATCAGCGTAACACTTAGGTCCCAAATGCTGGGGATAGGGGTTGGTTCTGCGGTGATCCCGCTGATTGGCTTGTAGTGCTCGCTGCAACAGGAGCCAGCTCGGCAGTGAACACACAGGTTACATGCCCCAGGTCATTGCCGAGCAAAACTGTGGCATATAACCCAGGCAATACCCCCACCTCCCTCATGCCATGACCGGCACCTCAATCCAAAAAGACCTGGGCAAACTGGAGCGACCGCGGTCCTACATCTGGCATGGTCACACGCATCCCGGTGCCCGGAAGCAAATCGTCTTGCCTGACCATGGAATCCAGCAAGCCGTCTACTTGATGATTACGAATGGTCACCCTCTGCAGATGTTTCTGCTGGGCATCACTGGGTTGCATCCTGACTGATGCAATCTGATGCCCCCCCGTCTCTGCTGCGCTTCCTGGGGGTCAAATGCAGATCTCTCCATGGACATCCCTCTTTGGGTTGATTCCACGGCTGGACTTGACTCCTCTGTGTGTACAAGTTGCACACGGGCGACCGGTCTCGCAGCTGGAGAGCATTGCCCCAGATTGGGTTCACAGGGTGGCACGGTCCAGACAGTTGGGTTTGATATTACTGACTTTGTTACACTGGTAGCACCGTTTCTCATGCCTGAATTCTGCAGGCTTAGAAATGCTTGGTGCGGCTGCAGGCTGTTGTACCCACTGAGAAGTCTGCTGGGCTCCCCGGGCTGGCACAGCCGGTCATCTGGGAACACCTTTCCCTTCCATCAGGGCACGGCTGCATAGATACTAAGCCACCAGCTGGGCAGACTCTTCATGGGTCTTAGGTTTTTGTCAAAGACCCATGCCCTCACGTCCTAGGGGCACTGCTGCAATAACTGCTCTTGGAAGATCAAGTCAAGCAGCGTTTGGTACTTTGTGGCACAACAACCCTCCACCCACTGAGTAACCAGGCGTGTCATGTGGGCACCGTAGTTTACAAAGGACACCTGAGGATGGCGTTCCTCTTTCCTGAACTTGCCTCTGTACGGTTCTGGGTTGAGGGCATACCGCAGCAGCAGTAATGCCTTGAGGTACTCGTAGTCATCCCTGTCCGCTCATGGGGTGGACTGCAGGGTTTCCTTTGTCTTGCCCGACAGCAAGGGTTGTAACCACAGCACCCAGTCCCATTGAGATACTCGGTACCTTAAGCACTGTGTCTCAAAGTCAGATAAAAATCCGCCAATCTTGTCGGTGCCACAAACAAATTCATTGAAATTGTGATGGTTAACTTTGGGCACCGGCTGCTCTCCATTCACCAGGGATGCATGAGGGGCACTTGTCCATGTACCGCTGCCAGCATGCGAATCCGCTCATCTGCTTTAGCGTTTGCCCCCCCCCATGAGGCAAGAAGTGTTGTCAGTCCAGAGTTAGGGGTCTCCGCAAGTACAGGAACAATTGGAGCGTTAGGCACAATGTCCCCAGCAACCCCCAAACCCAGTACTTCACCAATATCCCGGTGAGCACCCTCTCCCTTCCCTTGTCCATCTTCCTCCAAGGGTAGCATCAATTCACCCACCCTTTGCTGGAGGACTCCACTGCAGCTCCAGTCACCGGAGCTGTGTTTGAAAGTACAGACAGGCTTGTTTCATGCTGCTCAAATTCCTCTGCTAGTTGTGTCTTTGCCCGACCATCCATAGGTAACCCATACTCTTCACACCAAGCAACAAGCCTGGCATGATCCCAGGAGCAGAATCTCCTTGCTCGCCTGTCCATGCTTCACCCGCAGGACAACAAGAGAGGGTGCAGAGAGTGACTGTGTTTTTCGCTTCTCCTGTATATTGTGTGTGTGCTATCTCATGCTTTGGGAGCTCTAAACTGAGAGCCTCCCGCTATGCTATAGTACCCCGCAAGATAATATATCATAGGCTCAATCAGATCCCGCCACTGCCACCAGAAAAAAAGCCTGTCACGGGAGACCAGTGCTTTTAACACAAAAATACCTGGATCCTTTCATTGAACAAAACGTGAGATAAAATAAATTGTAATTTATTCACACAAGAAACACACACAGCTTGATTTACAAAATAACACAAAAAAACACTTACAGAATGAGGTAAAACAAAACAAAAGGTTTCCAGAAGGAAAGTCCATGAAATACAGTCTCTAGGCGGGGTTGCGGCACAAGAATAGCCGTATAACTGTCCTTGGCAAAGGGTGCCGTTTGTAGCCCTGTTTCTCCGCTGAAAAGAATATTTTTATTCTGCCCTTGCAGAATTCGTTTACAAGTCCTTAGTTCTAACAAACTTTCGTGGCGAGGTATAATCCATGGTTGCGATGGAATTGTTTCTGTACCGCACGCTACACCTTCAGATGGATCACAGTTGCACCCCCACCCGATAACCTGCACGGGCATATAACACCCTCCAAGCCTATCTGGGTAATACACAGCCAATCTTGGCGTGGAAGAAAATTCCCACCCAATGGCAAGATTGCCAACAGTTCCTGCAGCCTGGCAAAGTGCTTCACGATATGCCAAGGGTCAAGCGCTAACCTCACACTTAACCTGCTTAGCATAACTGACCAAGCCCCCTTGCACAGCGACAGAATGTCTACCTTCCTCCTGGATCCCCAGACATCTGCTAGGCAAACCTTTTATATACATTTCCTCACATTTAGCACTTTCACCAGGTCGGTACCTTTTGAAGCCCCGGACTTTCGTAAACACTCTGGAGTCATCTCCAAAGGGAGTCTCAGAAGTCTAGACTTACATTATGCATGACTCACCCCTGGAATGGCTGATCATAAATGACAATTGTGAATTCCTAATGTTTCCGCTGTCCTGCGTGGCTGAAATGTAAATGTCCCGGTTCCATCATAATCATACCAAAATCAGAGCCACTTCTCATTTATGACTTTAAATAAATGCTAGAGTATCATTACTACTGTATGCCTGGTTAAATGATTACCCCCTAGCATGCTGCATATCAAAAATCAGAGAGCTAGGACGCTCCTACCAAAAGTTAGCTAGCTAATTATGTGTGGGCTGGTGTGTGGTTTGTGTTTTAACTTTTCCCCGGTCTGCGGTTTGGGGTGGGGATGCACTGTTGCAATGCCCGGACCCAATCGATAACCGCAGGCGCACTTCCACAATTGACCTTAATAGGATGATGAGACCATTATACATTGTTGCAATACGGCATCTTTTCATGACCGCAGACCACTTAACCAATTTAGCTCGCAGTTAAGGCTTCCCTTGCATGTCTGTGGTTACACGGTGATACAGTGTTGCAATGCCGGGCCCCACCACATAACCACAATCAGGATTATCCAGTTAACCAATTACTGAGTCCCTACACGGTAAAGTAATACATTTTGTGTTTGTTAGTCCACTATTATTTTATTATATTATACTAATAAAGGCCTTATTTTTAATATTATCATCATTACAACCATTGGGAGTGCTATAATAGGGACCACCTCTTTCAACACCTATGCTCTTGATAGGTATTATTTATCCAATTAACCCTTTAAACAGTGACAGAAGCCCCTTATTCCTAGCGGGTGCATTTTAGACACATATTTAGACACATAATTACACATCAACAGGATTACAGCCAGCCCTGGGCTGCAGAGCTGACACTCCGCAGTTACCTTTTATGACTTAGGACCCGGGTACATGACTTACAGTATACAGTTGATACATGATATTACTCTCACCCCCTTATCCCTGGGGGGAGAGACACAGGCATTTTGAATACATTCACAGTATTATTAACCTGGTTGGTTTGCAGAGCTGACACTATTCAATTCCCAACCTGGTTCAGGGGCACCCAGTCAGGCCAAATACCTTTATTCATGGCCTGGGTACCCCATCACCATCCCACAGGTAATTTACAACAATTCAGTAAAATATGCGCATTGGTTGTAAGCATCAGTCCTCCATTGCACGTCTTCCGCTATGGGGCTCCAAATCTCGAGGCTGGGAATATGTGTCTCCTTCTGCTCCACAGCCGGGTATCTCAACTGTGTTTCCTCTTTCATCATGTATATGGTGTCGTGCTTGTGCGGCCTACAATATGTGGGTCGCACTATTCGTACTATTAGCAATAGGTTCTTAGAACATAGACGCAATATTATTAATGAGAACCAAGTGCATTGTCTGTCTAGACACTTCTCTGCTGTACATTCCAAGGATACAGCTTCTTTTACCATTTCGGGTTTGGAGCATATTCCCCCCTCCTTGTTGGGAGGGGATAGATTCAAGAGGCTCTGCCTTCGAGGGACCTTTTGGATCTACATACAGTATTGGGTGTGTTGTCCTCTGGAGGGTTCAATGAGTGAATAGATACCAGCACATTGGTCTAGTCTTGTGTCTAATAATCTTCCTTCGCCCAGTCTGCACTCATTCGTATGAATGAGATTAATAAACAATTTTGGTGTATATCCTCCTCACTGTTCTCTATTCACTGGTCTCCTTGCTCATGTTTAACCAGTAATCCTTTATCCATCTTTTATTTTTTATATTGATGGATTTATGTATATCATCATTTAATCATTTTTTTAAACATTTTAACATTTTAAGAACATATTTATATATCCATTTTAGCAATATGGTATATATTTTCAGAGACATTCTCACAATGACAGAATGTTAAAGTTGCAGGTGTGCTGTTGGCAGTAACATGTATGTATGTATGTATGTATGTATGTATGTATGTATGTATGTATGTATGTATGTATGTATGTATGTATGTATGTCTTTATTTATATAGAACCATTAATGTACATAGCGCTTTACAGTAGTAATACATGGGAAAATTGTATAAATAACAAATAATTAAAAATAACAGATAATGGGAATAAGTGCTTCAGACATAAAAGTAACATTGTGGATGAGGAGTCCCTCCTCCGAAGAACTTACAATTTAATTGGTAGGGAGAACGTACAGAGACAGTAGGAGGGCATTATGGTAAGGCGTCTGCAGGGGGCCAAGCTTTATGTATTGTGTATAGTATTAGCCACGGTGCTACTCATATGCTTCTTTAAGCAAGTGTGTCTTGAGGTGGATCTTAAAGGTTTATAGAGAGGGTGATAGTCGGGTATTGAGGGGAAGGGCATTTCAGAGGTGTGGGGCAGTCAGTGAGAAAGGTTTGAGGCGGGAGAGGGCTTTAGATACAAAGGGGTAGAGTGAAGACATCATTGAGCAGAACACAAGAGTCGGGATGGTTCATAGCGAGAAATTAGGGCTGAGATGTAAGGAGGAGCAGAAGAGTGTAAAGCTTTAAAAGTGAGGAGGAGAATTGAGTGTGAGATGCAGGATTTGATAGGAAGCCAGGAGAGTGATTTCAGCAGGAGATATGCTGACAGATTTAGGAAAGAGTAGAGTGATTCTAGCAACTGCATTAAGGATAGATTGTAGGGGACAGCAAATATCCTGGGATTTCTCACAGGAAAACTGATGTTACAAATAGTCCACAAACAAATACCATCAATATTCCAGAGCCATAATAGCAATAATTAGCATATATAGTGGAAAACTCTTAAGATCCAGTATCCCAATGTAGGCATAAGTGTTTCTTTAACTCCCCACTTCAATCGTGCCATGTGACAAACAACGGGAGGGGTATAAGGTGGTAAGGAGGAAAGAAAGCAGCGATACCGCGGTGTTCCCTGTTCGGGACCACCCGCTAAGCAACCGCTACCCTCCGCCACAACCCTCCTAACCCGGTGTCACCCACGATCGAGCAGACCTCACTGCAGAGGTAGGGGAAGGGAGAATATGAGAGGCAGTCACTCACAGTCTTGACGTGCCGGGTCTCCGATCAACGATGACGTCAGGGACCTCTGAACTGGAAGAGGAAGTCAGCGTGCTCCAGCCAATGTAATTCAAAGCAAAAAATATTGTGTTGAGGCGGTTACTGCTGCCGCAAGGGTATTGAAGCCACACATAATAAAAATAAAATATTCGGTTTATTAGTGCATATATACACACAAAAGTCTGCTACAGAGCGAACTCTGACGCGTTTCGTCACAGCAGTGACTTTATCAAAGAGTATCTGGCACTCAGTCTGATGATGTTTAAATAGCGCGCCACTGACATATGATTGGTTGAAAAATAAACCAGAATCAGGTGGAGAATATCACATCACTGGTGATATCTCTCAATTTTCTTTTTCCGTTCTGGAACATGTACATATCCATCCTAGAGGGGGTGATAGATTGCATCCTATCGGTATGAATATTGAATGGGATCTTAAACATTTTTTGGTATAATTATTATCATATGTATTGATTTATTTGTTATTTTATTTCAATTTATTATTACAGAATTATTTATTATTAGTATTGGTTATGTATGATCAATTATGTATTGATCTCTAATATGCTTTCTATATATTTGATATATGTATTACATTTTTATTTGATTATTTGATTCTCTCATTAGTTCAGTTTGTTTCTATAGAATATATATATAGAGTTACTAAATTTTCTAAATAATTACCATGTATGTATTAATGTGTTTTAGTATTTCAATATTATAAGATATAATGTGTTGTTTGTTCTGCTACTGATTTACTGGCACTCGTTGTTTATGTTTAGTATAGATTAGATGAAACATGAGTAGCTAGCGTTGTTTTTAATGGTATGTTGTGTCATTTAAGTGTCTTGTATTACCAAATCTGTGTCAATGGTGATGTTTGGATGGTGGGCACTGATTGGTGTCAGTACTTCTAGGGTTAAATTTTGGTTTATAACCAGTGATGTGATATTCTCCACCTGATTCTGGTTTATTTTTCAACCAATCATATGTCAGTGGCGCGCTATTTAAACATCATCAGACTGAGTGCCAGATACTCTTTGATAAAGTCACTGCTGTGACGAAACGCGTCAGAGTTCGCTCTGTAGCAGACTTTTTGTGTGTATATATGCACTAATAAACCGAATATTTAATTTTTATTATGTGTGGCTTCAATACCCTTGCGGCAGCAGTGACCGCCTCAACACAATATTTTTTGCTTTAGATTGTAGGGGAGACAGGTGAGAGGCAGCAATGGCCGACAACAGGAGGTTACAGTCATTGAGACGGTAGAGAATGAGGGCCTGAGTCAAAATTTTGGCAGTCGAGTAACAGAGGAAAGGGTGTATCTTTGTAATATTGCGGAGGAAAAAGCCACAGGTTTTAGATACGTTTTGAATGTTAGGGGAGAATGTGAGAGAGGAGACGAGTGTGACCCCTAGGCAGCATGCTTGGGCTACTGGGTGAATGATGGTACTTCCAACAGTAATGTGAAGGAGGTAGTAGGGCTGGGTTTGGAAGGCAGTATGAGGAGATCTGTTTTTGCCATGTTAAGTTTAAGTCGGCGTAGGGCCATCCAGATGATATCACGAGAGACATTCAGAAACTTTGGTCTGTACAGCAGGTGTAAGGTCAGGGGTTGAAAAGTAAATGTGTGTGCCGTCAGCATAGAGGTGATATTTAAACCGAAGAGATGTGCTTAGGTCACCCATACAAAGTGTGTACAGATAAAACAGAAGCGGTCCCAGGAAAGAGCCCTGGGGTATCCCCACAGAGAGATCGATAGAGTAGGAGGAGGTGTTAGCAAAAGAGACAATGAAAGTATGATGGGAGAGATAGGAGGAGATCTAGGATAGAGCTTTGTTATGAAAACCAAGAATATGGAGAACGTGAAGGAGTAGAGGGTGGTCTACGGTGTCAAATGCTGCAGACAGGTCAAGTAGTATAAGCAGAGTGTAATGACCTCTGTCTTTGGCAGTATGGAGGTCATTAGTTATTTTATTGAGAGCTTTTTCAACGGAGTGAGCAGTGCAGAAGTCAGATTGTAGATTGTCTAGGAGAGAATAGATGTTGAGAAAGTGGAGCAAGCGAGAGAATACAAGACGTTCAAGGAGTTTGGAGGCAAAAGGCAGGAAAGGAGACAGGTTAATAATTAGAAAGACATGTAGGGTCAAGCTTGCGTTTTTTGAGTAATGGTATAACTGTTGCATGTTTGAAGGAGGAGGGAAAGGTACCAGATTTGAGGGAAGAGTTACAAATCTGTGAGAGTAGGGATTATAGTAGGAGCAAGAGTGTTTAGGAGATGGGAGGGAATGGGGTCAAGAGGGCAAGTGGTAGAGGGAGAAGAGGAGATCAGTGATACATCCTCCTCTGTGACAGCAGAAAAAGAATCAAGGAAGACAGGAGGAGAGTTAGGAAGCAGTGTAGGATGGGAGGAGGAAACAGAAAGGATTTTCTGACATATGGATTCCCCCTTTTCCTTAAAATAGTCAGTCCTGAGGTGAGATGGCGGATGACGAGGAGGCAGTCGAGGGTGGTCTGAGTAGAGAGTCAAAGACATAGAAGAATTGGTGTGGGTTAGACTTGTGCATGTTGATTAGTGAAGAAAAGTATGTTTGTTTAGCCTGAGAGAGGGCAGAGTTGAAACAGGACAGCATAAATTTGTAGTGAAGGAAGTCTGCGAGTGTATGAGATTTCCTCCAGATGCATTCAGAGGAACGAGTGGAGGAACGCAGAATGCACGTGTGGGAATTTAGCCAGGGTCTGGGGTTAGAAGGGCGAGGACGCCAGAGAGAAAACGGGTCATGCAGATCAAGAGTGGAGGATAAGGTAGAGTTGTTGTTGTTCCTGACCAGGTAATCAGGGTCTGTAGCAGAACTGAGAGAGGAGAGGGGGAGCGTAAAGTGGAATCAAAGGCTGGTAGGTTAATAGAGCACAGGTTTCTGCAGAAACGAGGGGTAGATAGAGATGGAGAAGAAAAGCGAGAGAGAGAAAATGAGGTGAGGTGATCATCCGATAGAGGAAAGGGGGAAATTGAGAAATCAGAGATTGAACAGGTTTTAATGAAAACCAGGTCTAGATAGTGGCCATCCTTGTGGGTGCTAGCTGCAGTCCATTGTTGAAGGCCAAAAGAAGAGGTTAGAGAGAGAAATCGGGAAGCCCAAGGGAGAGAGGGGTCATCAATGTGGCAGTTGAAGTCACCAGGGAGAAGAACAGGAGAGTCTGAGGAGAGAAAGAAAGAGAGCCAGGATTCAAAGTGAGAGAGAAAGGCAGAAGTGGAATGAGTAGAGGTAGGTGGACGATAGATGACCGCCACGTAGACAGGGAGAGGAGAGAAGATTTGGACAGTGTGAGTCTCAAAGGAGGGAAAAGCAAGAGATGGGGAATAGGAAGGTTTTGGTAATGGCAGAGAGAGGAGAAGAGGAGCCCCACGCCTCCACCCCTGCCATCAGGGCACTGAGTGTGGGAGAGAGAAAGGCCACATAAGAGAGGGAAGCTTCCAGTGTCATACTGAGTGAGCCAGGTCTTAGTTATAACAAAGAGGAGAAAAGAGTGTGAGAGAAAGAAGGTATGCACAGAGAGGAACTTGCTAGAAAGGGAGCCATCTTTCCAAAGGGCACAAGAGAAAGGGAGAGAGGAGGGAGGGTGGCAGGGGATTGGTATGAAGTTGGAGGGGTTGACACCAGAAGGGGTAGAAGGTGCATTTGGCAGGTGAGGATGAGAGCATGAAAAAATAAAGCATTATGACAGATGGTTGTTGTGGCAAAGGTGCTGCGTAAACTTTTACAGTTGCCTTCATAGGGTTTGCTTGTTTATGTTTTTTCCATGTTGGCGAAACTGGACACCAATATTTTCTAACTCATTTTCTCTTCTGTCCTCTCAACGTTGTTATTTCAGGTGTCTGTGCAATAACATTAACTGCTGGCAAAAATGCTTCACTTCCTGTTTGTGGAGACGCTTCACTTCCAGTTTGCAGAGATGCTTCAATTAGTGTTGGCAGAGACGCTTCAATTAATGTTGACGGAGACAAACCAATAACTGTTTCCGGAGACAATTGTATTATTGTTTGCGGATACGCTTCAATGACTGTTGGCACTAAATGTGCAATTAGTGGTTGCGGTGAATGTATAATGGATGTCTCCGGAGAATATACTGCACCATCTACAGAACCTACATATGAGGAGGCAGGATAGCGTCCTGCAGACACTAATGCAGAGGCAGGAAGCTCATTTTGTTTAATTAAGCTTTGAGTTATCGATTGCATCAAGCTATTATGTATTTAAACTTGTCACTATTCCTGATGAAAATGTCTTTGATATTTCTTATTTCATATACTGTAGCATTTGGTTATGAACCCCCATCCATTTTTCATGACGTGATAATTGACGTTGGAAGAAACGCTCTTCTGATTGTTTGATTGAAGCCAATTGCTCCTTGTATGCACGATCAAGATGGTCATGAGCAGGTTTGACATGGCTTAATCCTGGACTCTCCTGATCCATAACAAATGACAAACTTGGTGAATTATACAATCCCAATCTGCATCCAGGAGATGGTACAGATGTAGCTGCCGTTATGCGAACATATCACGCGTTCTATACCTCGGAATACCCATGTCATGGTGTGTCATCACCACGTGTTGACTCGTTTTTTTCGAGTGCAAAAAATGGCATTTTAGTTTTCTGGTTTTTAAACACCTGCAAATTGACACAGTACTGTACACATTACAATTCATTAATTTCTGCCACGGAAACGCAAAGAATTGCACCCATAGAAATCGGGATCCATGAAATTCAAACAAAGCAACCGCTTGATTGGCCGCGTGGAGAACAGCAGCACACAGGAAAACGGCTCCGTGATATGTTCGAATAACTTCCGCTGCATCTGTATATCTGTTGATAACAGATGAGGACAACATTAATTGATTGCCACAAAAAAAATACCGGTCACATAGTTCCTTGTTACAATGCATGCTGATTGATTTGTAACTAACATCTCAAATTATGATGTCAGACACATCATTAATTACATGGCTGCTGAACAATTGTGCATGACTAATTTGAGGCCATTTTAGTGGTACATATTGAGTCTGACATGCAGTAGACAACATCATTACTTAAGAGATCACATAAATATTCTATGATTTGACACATCAACAACACAATTTCTTGGTGACTGCAACATCAGAGGTCTAATTTTTTTTTTATACAAGCTCTGTCGATGTCGGTCACCCCTGCAACTGTCCCATGGTCTTATGAATGTGTAGTTGTGGCACAGAAGGTGCAACACAATATTCGTAGACATTGATGGCCTCACCTTCAATTAATGGGGATGACACCTGGGAGCCGACCTTAGATGCATGGGCTGCCACCTGGGAGCTGGCCTGAAATGTAGGGGCCACTATGTAGAGTTTACAAAAGACTGTTGTTAATAAGGGCAAGTATGTAAATATAACATTATCTGTAATATGAGTACATAAGACTATAAACACTTTAGACTCTTTCCATATGTGACAATTTAACTGATCAGCAGCAGCTGTTTAGGATACATATCAATAGTTGTTGTAGTTAACAAATTATCTACTTACAAATGGTATGTTAATACTACTACATACTATTTGAAAGCAGATATGTATGAAGGTGTATGTACTGTAATAGTGTTTATGTAGACCCGTAAACAGTATGTAAGAAGTAGTATTCTGCTTGCATCAACTATTAACTCATGAGATCCTAACAGAATACTAATTAGTGACCAGTCATGATAGTGTATTTTTATAATTTTGCTAAATGTCAAGTGAAAAAGTTAACTCATGTAAAAGTACTGACCTTGTGGAAACGGCTGATCGTACACACCGATATCCCTATCTCCACCTAAGCCTTCAACCAAGACAGCGGGAATCTTGTACTCACATGCTCTTCCAATGGAGTCAAACTTAGATGGGGGCAGGAGGTCCTGCTCAAGTGCCTAATGCATGTAAATGTCAACTTCGCAATTGCGCCTTAAATTTTCTTTTAATATCATCAAATGTTTTGCAGCAGTTGTCATGAGTTCTGACTTGATCTCCACAGGCAGACACAGACTGTGTAATCTCTTCCCACAAATCCCTTTTCACTTTGTATGTTGTCTTGCCTTTAGATATAAAACTAAATCAATGTGTATATGTACATATCTTATACTAAACTAAAATGTAGAAGAAATGTCTGAGCACTTGTAAAATTTATTTGACATGCTGTTCGCCAGTGAGTATCTGTGCACATGAATATTAACAACATTTTGAGGCATACTTTGCTAAATATATATATATATATATATATCTATATATCTATATATCTATATATCTATATAGATATATAGATATATATATACATGTATATACATATATATATATATATATATATACATGTAGAGGTAATGTTCGGGCCCCACGTTGGGCGGAAATGCGCGCGTGGGTATATATGGGCACACGGAAATGCGCGCGTGGCTGCTGTGGGGGACTGCGTAGCTGCTATAGGCTTAGAACAGTTTGGCGAGCGCACACGCAGTGTTGAGTAGCTCAGGGCCCAGTTAAGCAAGCATTCCCCCCCCCCCCCACACACACAGCACCACACAGCAGCATGGCATCAATGGCAGAGCAGTTCCGCCTTCTTCAAGTCGAGGCGGGAAACCATGACAAGGCATGGCTGGACTGGCGGCTGCGGGCGCTGTTCTCAGCGAGACCAGCACGTGGCACTAAGGCCACTCCAAACGGGAAGGGGACGCGGAGGGCGCTGCAGCACAACGCATCAGGCGACAGTCCTCAGTCAGCATTGCGCGCTAGACAGGCGGCAGGCTGAGAGGCTGCGCTCCACAGGAACGGAGCGCGGAGGGTGCTGCAGTGCAAGGCGGCAGGCGAAGTTCAGCAACCGCGAGCAGGGTGGCATCCTTCGGTCACGGTACCGCAAGGCAGGGCATCACAGCGGCCAGGTCGGGCCCCAGCGATGGTGGGGAGGACTTCGACCGCTAAGACGCAGGACAAGGCGGATCGGCGCGCAGGTCGGCCCGCCAAGGAGCATTCTCCCCACACAGCAGCATGGCGTCAATGGCAGAGCAGTTCCGCCTTATTCAAGCCGAGGCGGAAAGCCATGACGAGGCATGGTTGGACCGGCGGCTGCGGGCGTTGTTCTCAGCGAGACCAGCACGTGGCACTAAGGCCTCTCCCCGCGAGAAGGGGACGCGGAGGGCGCTGCAGCACAACGCGTCAGGTGACATTACTCAGTCAGCATTGCGTGCTAGAGAGGCGGCAGGCAGAGAGGCCACGCTCCACAGGAAGGGAGCGCGGAGGGTGCTGCAGTGCAAGGCGGCAGGCGAAGTTCAGCAACCGCACGCAGGGCGGCAGCCTTCGGTAACGGTACCGCAAGGCAGGGCGTCACAGCGGCCAGGTCGGGCCCCAGCGATGGTGGGGAGGACTTCGACCGCTAGGACACAGGACAAGGCGGATCAGCACGCAGGTCGGCCCGCCAAGGAGGGGCGGCGACTTCCAGCCACCGTGACGCGGAACAGGGCGTCACGGCATGCCACACGGCCGCCCGTTGCTGACACGGGCGGTGTCACTGTCAGGATTTCGCCTGCAGAGTCGGCAGGGCCAAGGAGACCAGGACGGCCAACCGCAACCGCGGTTGGTGCCAGTGTGTTTCGTAGAGCGGAGAACCCAGCATGGTTCGACTACACGGAGCCGGCATCGGGCGAAGGGCGAACCACGTCGCTGCCCAGGTCTCTTCCTCACGGGAAGCCACGGATGGGTAAGAAACCCGCGGCGTTAAAGAGGGGGTGGCTGGGCGACAGGACGAACGCTTTTAGGTGTTGGCTGGCATCACAGGTGGTCCGCACAGAGCATGAGAGCACAGGCGTAAGGCAGGCAGCGCCAGGGCTATCCCTGGATCCATCGACGCTTAGTGCAGCAGGGAAGGAGAGCTTCACGGCAGCCTTGGTAGGCATGCTGAAGGCTTTGGAGCCACAGGCGTCAGTCTCCTTTGGTGCAGGGACTTCAACGGTGGCAGGTGAGGCAGGCGCAGCGTTAGGAGTTGCAGCTGCATGAGGGGTGCACATCGGCGACGGGGCAGTGGCATCAAACCTCGCCACAACGGCCTCAAGCCTGACCCCGGTGTCTCCTCCTACGGCCGGGGTCGTCGGCACAACTTGTTCCCTTCCCATTGCAGCCGGGGGTCCCGGGTTTATTAGCTCCCCAGCCTCATCGACCCTGGTGTCTCTTCTCACGGCAGGGGTCCCGGAAGCCGTTTCAACGCCAAAGGTAGTGCTACCGGCAGGGCCTTTTTCAACTCCACAGTTGTGCATCACTAATGAGTTGGGCACACATTTGACAAAGGAAGAAAAGGAGACTATTTGGGCGGGGGATTTTGTGAAAATCCTGTCACTACTACCTGATTACAGAGAGGCGCTGGCCATTTACGAGGTTGAGGCAATCATTAGCACTCTTTGGAGCATTGCGATTAGGGGAGCTAGTCTGCGCTTCTAGGAAGGGGGGTTGCAGCCTGCAAGCGGGGGCGTGGGCAGGTTTGTTGCGCAGTGCGGGGGCTTGGGGATAAGACACCCGGATTTCGATGCTAGCGCAGGGGGTTTGTCGATGGCAGATGGGGTACACATGGCAGAGGTGGGGATAGACCTGGTTAATCTCAGCCAACAGGAGGGATGGGAGACGGTCCTGGAGTGGTTGGCGGCACGACCCTAGTTTAAGGGGGGTTAAATAGGGCCGCTGGTGGCGGCGGCTCGTGGGGGGTAGGTGCTTGTTCTTGCCAGACTGGGAGCTGGGCCATTTGAGCCCGGGGGGAGCACGAGTGGGCGAGGTCAGATATTCATGACGTCGATAACCCGCTCGCACATATGGCAGCGGCACGGGGCCGGCTGACCCTCCCCTCCCCCTCCTGGGGAAAGTACACTCCGGCGAGGAGTGGCATTTACCCCTCGTAGTTTATGTATTAATAAATAGCCGCAGCCAGTTTTACCTCCAGTTTACCGTCTCCTGTCGTTATTTTGGTTATGCAAGGGAACAAAGCGGGCGGGGGGGAACCGCCTGACTGCCTCCCTGGTCAAGCGACCCCCCCCCCAGCTATAGGCGGGGGGGTTTCATGACCAGGGGGGGGGCGGCCTTCCCCCCTCGAGCCTGCCCCCGCATCGCCCTCCCCTGTCCAGGGGAGGGCCAACCATGGCTTCTTAAGGCCAAGCTGGTGGGGGCAAGTCCTCTTTGCCTCCCGCCAGCGAATTTAAGTTATGGTGGGTAAAAAAGTGACAAAAACCCTCCACAGCAAAGCATATAGCAAATGGAAATATTACTGTATGCTCATTTGCATATCTTAGACAGGTCTGCAACCCCGCCTTTCACCATAATCACCCAGCACACAGCACTTGCACTGCAGCAAGGGATTCTGGGAAATTACATGCAAATGAGCACAAGTGCCACCTTTTGCTTCAAAATCATAAACATGGTTACCTATAGGCTTAAGCATGCTGCATGGTCACAGCTTTGAGCACAGCCAGGGTTAAGATGCATAGCCAGCAAACCCACCCACAGACTGTTTCAACGTTAATGGGTCTCCTAAGTGTGGGGTTGGTTATACTGGCTATGCAAAAATGAAGTAAGGGATAGGTTTTACCAAACTTAGTTAAGTTATGGTGTGTAAAAAAAGTGACAAAAACCCTCCACAGCAAAGCATATAGCAAATGGAGAATCCAGAATCCCTTGCTGCAGTGAAAGTGCTGTGTGCTGGGTGATTATGGTGAAAGGCGGGGTTGCAGACCTGTCAAAGACATGCAAATGAGCATGCCGTAATATTTCCATTTGCTATATATATAGACACACAGAGTACCGCATGCACGCCTAGTAATAAATGTACCTAGATACTGGCCATAATATTTAAACAGTACAGGTAGTATGCCAGCGGTGCTCCAGGGAAGGGGAATATATAGTGACAACAAGAAAATTCCCTATAAGGAGCACACAGGTGTACCTAGTGAATAACAGAGTTCATTATAATTCATAAAAATAGGGGAGAAAGAAATTAAAATGGAGGGGGACAATAAACCTGAAATCTGAAGGGAAATGAACTGAACTACAAAAAATGGACTGTACACAGTGTCTGAAAACAATATACATCAGAACACAGAATCATAGACCACACAGGGGTCTAATGAAGAGGGTGTGCATGAAGTGCAGCCAAACAAGAAGGTGGAATAGGTAACTAAGTGGATATATATGCACGTGCAAAGTAAGTAGTAATAACCACAAAATGCCTGGATGCCAATATGATCAAAACATGCAAAATACAGCAAAGAATAGGAAAAGCTAATTGCCAAATGGAAGATGGTAGTATACATTTGCAATTCATAAGAGGCTGTGAGAGTACATGGCCTCTATCTAGAGCCTGCAGTTGCTGTGCATGAAAAAATACAGTCCAAGAAGATCACAAAGTCCAACACATCACCAGTGAGGAATAGTCGTGAATCCTGTAGGTAATCCCTGGTATCAGAAAAAAGGTAGTAGAGTCCCCCTGCCAAGCTCCCACTCCTACGCATTTCGACCCAACTGGTCTTCAACTGGGAGTGCTGGCATAGCAGGGGAACGCAGACTCTATATACATGCAGTAATTAATGTTAATTTTGCGCCAAAACCCAGCTGTTCCTACTTACAAATAGCTGCTGAAATCCCTTCTATCCATGAGTCACACCCGTGTATACACAATAAAACACATCATCTTGCTGTGACGTCAATACGTCAATGACGCCGTTGCCATGGCGATGCGCAACTGTATCACGATGCGGTCAAAACAGTCACAGACATGGCTACTAGCTATAACCAAAGGAGGCTTTGTATCTAAATGGATTAGTACTCTAGCAGCGATTGATAGTACTCCTTGTAGAGTGTAATAATGCTACCATAGTAATGGAATGTTTATGCTCACACTGTAATCAGGAGCATACAAACCAAGTCTGCACTGACCAAAACAGCAGAATAAAGCTACATAGCATTATGATACTGTTATTGAATAAATATTATTATAGCACTAGATGAGTAAGGTCAGGCATCTCATTGTCACGGGAGACTCCTGTGGCGGGTAGGATCTCGGTGGCCGGAACAGCAAGAGCGTAGTAGGGGTCACAAGCAGAGATCAGAGGCAGGCGGCAGATAGCGAAGTCAGGTAACAAGCAGGGGTCCGAGGCAGGCGGCAGGTAGCGAAGTCAGGTAACAAGCAGGGGTCCGAGGCAGGCGGCAGGTAGCGTAGTCAGGTAACAAGCAGAGGTCAGCAACGAGAAGACTGGAACAGGACAGGCAAGCAGGGACAGATCTGGGAGCAGGGACATAGAACGGGAACAAACAGGGACAAGCCAGATTACCAGCAAGGGCCTTTACTGCGAACAGACTCAAATACAGGTACAGGAACAGATCAGGATCAGAGGCATGTGCATAGGAGTCTGACTTGAAACAGAGGCAAGGGAAGAACAGGAAAGGGAGGTTTATATATGCAGGCTGAGGAAGCACAGGTGCAGAAGTGTCAGGTATCAGAGTCTGGAACGTTCCTTAGTTTAGCAGCAGCAATCCCGGTGGACAAGTATAGGTACTGCAGGCTAGAACAAGATATTGAGAGTGGCAGCAGTCCCGGTGGCCAGGCATGGGTACAGCAGGCTAGAGAATATGACATTACTCCCCCCTCCCAAGAGCGTTCTCTGGACGATCCTCCAGGCTCTTCCCGGAGGCCTTGATGAAAAGTGGACTCAAGGTGACCCACCTCTGGTGGTTTGTCAGTGGGCAGAGGGTACTCCACAGGTACATTGAGTGCTGCAAGGAACCTCCGAATGGGTGCCTTCAACCGAAATGCAGGGGCAGAGACATCAGGAAAGTGGGCATCAAGGTCGGGTGCTGCCTTTCCACATGAGTCAGTGGGGACACAGAGTTGACTCTCCATGTTCTCCTCTTGCCACTGCCATTTCGTGGCATCACCGAATGAAAGACCAGCTATTTAAGTTTTCGGCTCTTGAAGCTGTCCTTCTGCACTTCTTTTCCCACTCAAAGCAGTTGTCAGTTCAGCTTCTTTGGAGGTTAGTCGCGACTCCATATCTCCCAGCTGACTTAGAACAAGACTTAAATGTATTTTTTTTTTTTTATTTGTGACCTGTAGCTGCCGGTTCTCCTCCCAGACCTTCTCCAGCTCCAGCTGCAGCCGGGCCTTCTCTTGGGCTCTGTGATTCAACACTTTGCAGGCCTCAGCCATCTTGACCTGATAGCGCAGTGTCAGGCCAACCACTTGACGGATGGACACCTCCTCCCTCTCTTTTTTGGCAAGCTGTGTCTTGAGCTCAGCGATCAGCAGCGCTGTGAGATCCTGGGATGTGTGTTCATCTGTCAGCTTTAGCTCTTCCTTTTTTAGGTATTGTTGCAATTTCCACTCCTCAGTGAGAGATCCCTGGTTAAGTGCATACTGCAATTCTCTTCTCAGGACTTTCATCTCTTCACTGAGATAATTTTGAACTCGCTTCCATGCATCCATCATCATGTCTCGGAGCTCTGCAAATTCCTTTGCTATTATCTCAGCAGCTTGTCTTTTCCAGGTCTCTTTCTCTTGGGTGCACTGGCTGTTAGGGATGGAGCAGTGTCTCTGCTCCTCTAAGTCTTGCTTCAGTTTCTGGACTGCCTTGTGCTCCCTCTCATACAGGGTTACCTGGGCTCTAAGCTCCTCCTCCAGAGAGGCTCTGGTTATGCTCAATGTGGCCTTCAGCTCCTCATGCTGCTCTTTGGGGACACACTGGGTACTCAGATACTCTTGCAGCATTTTTACCTTGTAGGCAGTCTGGAAACTGTCTTCCTGAAGAACTCGCTGCTTTTCCTCAGCATTCACCCATTTCTCTTTCGTGTCCTGCAGATGTGTATGCAGTTCTTGCAGCTGACTCTGTAGCATATTTTCTGCTTGTGTGCGCTGCTCCA